>JAGDQP010026310.1:0-26045 GCA_022664845.1 Lepisma saccharinum
CACCCAACATTCCCAGCAAAATATTTTCCGGATGCGCAAAATATGCGTTTCTCTGAATGACAGGATCGTTGACACGTAACAGGTCGTCCGTTAGGAAACCTCGACAACTGAATGTTTTCCACAGGTTCCTTGCACCATCCTTGCATGATGAGTTGCACTTAATTAAAATCCAGCTAGATACATAAACTTTAATAATGAACGAAGCAAGCGTTTTTAATTTTTCTGATGGATATTCTGTGCCAATGTACAAGCGCAAGATTCGATTAGCTGTTGTGAGCCATCTAGAATGATTCAATGCACCAGGTGCTCTTTCAGAAAGGCCTATTGGGCAGTCGCCGCTAACAACGGCCTCAAATATTTGAAGCAAATAGTTTTGGTCTGTACTTAAACTATCTCGGTCGATAGCTGGCATGTTCTGGAGACTATAATCAATAGCAACATAATTCACTACTGGTAGTAACTCACAACCTGTTAAACGTTTGCCAATAGGGCCGCTGAATCCTCCAGGACCAGATGTTGGTCCATCTAGGTACTCCATTAAATGGCGAAGTGGCAATTCGTTGCCATGAAGTTGGCATATTAACCACTGCAATGGTCTATTGATTACCTTTTCAAGGCGCAAAATTACGCCACCTCTGCTTCCTGTATTTACTGCAGTACCGTCACATCCGATAGCTCATAATTCACTTGCATCGATTGTATTTACAGCAAAGAATTCAAGTATGCTGTTTGCAATTCCTTGCGAGGTCGAAAGTTTTGGAGAAATATGTCCTAAATATGCATTATCAGGTAACATAACCAGTGAAACGTGCTCTTCAGCTCTTGTTTTCCGATGATAACTGCCAGTCATCGATTGTTCCAGGAACAATGTGCTATCCTTCCGTCCATCAAAATACAAGCCTCGTATAGCTTTACATTTTAGATCTTGGTGTTCCTGAAGTTGCAGTCGCTTTCTCGCTTTGTTACGTTCCCGTTTCACTTTGCTTGGATCGACGATATCTGATGTTCCTTCAGGAGAAATTACGCCGACATCTTCCAATACTGCAGATGCTAAGGCAGCGCTGCTCTGTTGGACACACCATAGCGATCACACGTCTTTGAAAAGTTATTTAGATTGGCCCTTGCTTGCCAAGTGGTTGGTTTCACAGTAGTACAAGTAAATTCTGGATCAGTTTCGACAGTACCTTCCATCAACGATTCGCTATCGATATCTGTTTCCTCTGTGTCTTCATTGCCATTAATTTTGATCTTCCTCTTCGTCCTTAATTCTTCCTTTGCTTTTCGTTCTTCTTTCCATTACAGTTTCCTTTTGGTTCGAATATCAACATTTCCAATATACATTATCCGTTCTCCACGCTGATCTAAAAGGAAAACTTGCTCTTTAACAGGGACTTTACGAGACTTATCACAATTACATGCACTGAAATCACATTTACAACAAGCGATATCGAAAAGTTGTTGACGAGCTTTGGCACAAAAGAACTTTACCTTATCATTAAATACATCGGATTTAGCACCTTTCTTGTTACTAGTTTTCTTTAGATTTTAATACTTGTCATGATAATTTCGAATCAGCTGAAGAATTCGTGTGTGAGAAACTATAGGAATAGAGGATCGGTGCCTTATTTCTTCCAACCTCGTAGCTACAACTTCTGAAATGTCAGCCACGGTAGGCTCTTTGCAAGTATCAAATGGTTTCTTTTCATGCAAAATGAACAAATAATATTTAAACACGTCTTCGTAAGTTGGTAACACTGAATCAGATAAGGTTTTGGGGTCTCCAAAAACGGGATCATTTAGTTCTTTCCTTGTTTTTACACTCAGTCCAACGAGGGAATTTTCCTCCTTCATGTTTCCATTGCTCATTATGTCCGAAATACTGATTTGATCATTGATCAACTAAAACCACTCACTCACTGTAAAACATTCGATTTTGCACAAATTTGTCGCGAACAACGCTCTCTCTAAGTACAAGGCTCTCTGAAATGCCTTTGCCTCCTTAACTTTAATTTCTTGACAGGCAACAGTGAGAAGTTGTATCAATCACCTTAATCACAGGTAAGGTTTCTAGAATTTCTCTTCCTATGCTACAAGTAATATGACAGACATTTTCCTTCATAAATCACACAGAACCAAATCATTATTTTCTATACTGTAACGAAACAAGCTAAACGGTTTGGAGTGAATATGTGTGCCTGCCATGTATCGGGAATTTTCAAATAAAAGAAAATAAATCACCGCCTGGTGGATTCAGTCGGCGATGACTTTTTCAAAACAATTGAAATTAACATGATGCTAAGGACTTTATTTCAGCGCCTCCTCATATTTCGCACTTTTTGCGCATTTTCACAACAAAAAGTAGGGCGCCCTCCTCAAAATGCTAACAGATATCGCGCAAAGTTTGTGAGGGAAATATTTAATATGTTGTTAATACAAAAATGTCTCCTAACAGTAAACTGCAGGCAATATAATTGGTTACAGGCATTAATTTCCATAAAATAGTCATGAAATTAAGGTGACAAATGATAACAAAACTTAGCGACACCAGCGCACCCTCAAGATATTAACCGATATTAGTCAAATTTGGAACATTAACTAACTATCACAAAAGACAACTTTTGGCAGGTATTAGAAATCCATGTAAAAAACTTTTTATTTTTCGCCCCACCCTAGTCTATATGGCTTTGAAAACTGTTGTTATTAGCAATAAAGCTTTGCGGGGTATTAAAAGAACCCTTCAGTGTAATACTTAAATTTAGATTTATATGTGTGGTGTATTAAAGACTAACATTGAGGAGTTTAAAATTAAATTCAGGGGTTTCGTCAACTTTTGGGTAACATTTAGGGGGTATCACTACTTTTGTGGGTGTGGGTGTATTTATGTGTGATGAACATTGTTTATAATACTGCGCATCCGTTCTGCGCAGGTTGTGCATAATAGTCTTCGTTCTCCTACCCGCTCGTATGATATAACCATCAGTTATTACTTTAATACCTCAGTTGGTAGTTCACTCTTTAAGTGTGAAGGGTTGCTTCTATGATTGTAAAAAGTCCTACGTGAATTACCCTCGTGGTTAAATCTATTCCTGTACTGTCAGTGTTTTTCCTGCTGAATCAAACTTTAAGTATTTCGAGTTTGTGTAAAACATTTCTGTGCTAGATGCAATAAGTACGGCGGTGATAAATTCGCAAATATTATTAATGAGTTCAGTGTTCATGCAGACGGTATGAAGATTGATATTGATGGTATTATTATTAAGGATGTTAGTGTGGAGCAAAGGAGAATGATCATGAATGAGAATAATACAACTATGACGCATGGTGCTGGAGAAAATACTGATTTGGAAATTGTTAATGAACTTGAGAAAAATTATCCAAACTTAAGTTTTCAAAGACGTAAAATCACCAATAATTCAATAGCAAAGTCAGTTGCTGATCCAGAAGAATATGTGAAAAGCATATTTCAAATTACTATGGAGCATTTATTTAGAGATGTTGATTTTGAACCTGATGTTGATTTTGAACCTAAAGTAGTTTTCGTGATTGCGAGTAATGAAGGAAAGCCAATTTACATACCATAGCGGTTTTCTGCACATCTTAATGTAGAGCATGTGCTTCGGATTTTGAAAATGTTCTTAATTCTAACGAGACCTTTTTCTTAGGTGAAAGAGTTACTGTAAATATTAACATTTCAGATCCGCTTCTTGGTCAGGGACCTTCAGGTTACCTTTAAAAATATCTTCCAAAACATTATTCCAGTTGAATATGTTCCTGATTTTCTCGTCTGGGCTTTGGTATTTTGAAAACTACGAGCATATAAGGAATATAAGAATGCAAAATTATATGAAAACTCATTCAAACCATTGTACTCGTGCAGCTGCAGAATTGTTATGCGGAATTAGATTTAACGAATAAAAATGGCGGAAGTATTCAAGATGTAGATTGCTTTCAGGAATATTATGGTGATGTGTATCAAATTATTATGTATGTCCGTGAACAGTTGAGTCGGAATTACACAATTTGGTATTTAAAACCAACAATGGATAAGAAAATATTTCTAAGATATAAATACAGTCATTGTGATGTAATTGAAAGTATCACAGGATTTTTGAGAAATAAAGGGTATTTTTATTATTGTTGTATTCCATATGAAAATTTCAATTTCATAAATCTGAATATTTATGTACTCATTGCGAGGAGTATAATTATGATATTGATAGTATTAATGAAAAGGGTATAAAATGTACGTATTGTCATCACACGCATCCAAATCAAATGTGATATGATCAACACAAGTCTAAAGTCAATGGGAAGCCTGTATGTTATTACGGATAACTTTGTTCTCAATGTGGTGTGAAAATTGATAGACGTATAAAATCATATTACAATTGTGGTGAACATTATTGCAAATTATGTAACAATCATATTGATGAAACTCATTCATGATTTGTTAAACCAACAGTTAAAACGAATTGATGATTTCTTATATATCATCTTTGATATATAAACAATGCTAGCAGTTACGGATGAAAATGACGAATATGGACATGTGCCAAATTTATTTGTGCATCACATCGATGTTTTAAATGTAAGGATATGGATTAAAATTACAGTTGTAGTGTTTGTGGTAATGCACAAGGTCAGAGGGACTGTATTTTATAATATGGATACATTTGTAATCGATGTTTAAGTGCAGTCTCCTAAGTTTCAAAAGGCGGTAGAACTTTCACAAGACCAGTCTCGATTTTATACATAATTAGTAGCACGATCTCTCATGCAGAAGAAAAATTTGATTCCTCACAATATTGGACAAGAGCAAATTATTATTAAATATAAATAATATTATTTTCCGTGATACATAGTTTTTCATTGTTGTTAAATTAGCCGACTTACCTAAAACATTAGGTTTAAACGAATCTCTTTAAAAGTTTATTTCCCATATTTGTTTAACATTTCTAAACATCAAATTTAGTTTGAATTATATCCAACTCTTGAGTTTTATGATATCGAGTAAAAATCAGAAAAAAGGGCAAAACCAATTACTGTCTGGATAAGGTATTTTGTTTAAAGTTAACTTTTGATTTCCAGTGGGAAATCCTAGAGTATTGTAAGAATGATATTTTAATATTAACTAAGACATTAATTATTTTTTCAAACATTGAAAAACAAACGGGTGGAATACAATGTTTCCTATAAACATGTATTATTGCTTCATGTGCAATGGAATGTTTTCGTTCATATTATCTTCCATTCTAATCATTCTTCCTTAGGTTTCCAACATCGTGATCAGCAAAGTAAAATGGCAAAACAATTGTAAAATGTATAGAGTATAAAAATAACATTAAATTTCAAACTGCAGAAAATGGTAGTGAAGTTCAATCTAAATGCTTTAAATGTGATGGATGTGATGAGCAAAATCGTACTGGTAACGAATTTTATGGATGTTACTGGCATCCAAGTAGCAGCGTTACACAACTTCGACATTTTCCTATTGATGATGAAGAACATACTGTACCTTGCAAAATCGATATAAGACAACATTAATAAGACAGGAATTTCTTCAAAACAACTGTAAAATTAAGGTTAAATCAATATGTGAAAGTGAATGGTACAAACAAATTCAATACTCGCCTAAAATTCAGTTTTTACGTTATGAATGCTTTGAAATAGAAGATGTTTACATCCTAAAGACTGACATTTCAAGGCAGGCGAACTGAATTCTTTCGTGCCTTATATTTATGCAGCGATGACGAGCCTACATCAATGTAACCTCACTTTATCCATGGGTGATGTCTAAGAAATTTTTACCAACAGGAAAAATTACATTTCATCACGAAAAATACCTACCTGATACTGCTAATATACATGGATTAGTTCATTGTGAGGTACTTCCTCCAAAGGATCTTCCTATACCTATTTTACCATGTAATGCACATAAACGTCTCATTTTTGTATGATGTAGTTCTTGTATGAATGAAATTCATAATGATAAGAGTACACATGACAAAGAATATGCAATCAGAGTATTTTGTACTCCTGAATTTCATATAGCGTGAAAGAAAAGGTATGTTATACTTAATATGTATGAAATTTGGTAAATGGAGTTGACTGAGGGATTGTTGAAACCATATGTGAATACTTTTTTTAGAATGAAACAAGAAGCTATTGGATTTCCGGACAATTGAACAAGAGAAGAGGAAAAGAAAAGTTATATTCATGATTATGAAAAGACTGAAGTTGAAGGTATATGTCTTGGGTATGACTAGATTCAATATAACTAGGAAATGAGATTTATTTCTAAAATATTTCTTAACTCATTATTTTGTAAATGGTGAAGAGATCTGATTATTCACAAGCTCAAGTTGTCACGGATGCCAGAATCTTCTTAGAAATTTTAAGATCACCTCACTTGGAAGTGCAACAAGTAACTGTTATATCAGAAATCAAAATACAAATAACCTTTAAGCACTTTGAAAATGAAAATTCACCTCATTTCTTTAAGAATGTCGGAGTGGCCGTTTTCATATCATCATGGGCCAGGGTTCGATTACATAAATTATTGGATACTGTATATATAGAAAGTTTCATTTATTGTGATACACATTCTGTTATTTGTTCAAAAACGTGATGAATCGTTATTATTACAAACTGGGAATTACATGGGACAATTAATTAATGATATAAAAACGAATGGGAGATGCAAATCTTTATTAGTTTAGTGCAGAAAATTATAGTTATGCTATAAAGAATCTAGTTAAGGTGAAATGGAGTACGTTTATAAAATTCGTGTTATACCTTAAATTATAGTGCGAGACAAATAATAACTTTTAATCACTTTCACAACTTAGTCACTCATAAGAATAATAGTCGTCAAATCTTTAATCCGAATGATAAACTTCGTGAACCAAGTTACAAAATCATTTGTAAAGAACAGTGGAAAACGCATCTAGAGGTTAATAATAAGATAAGAAGACCTAATCTTTTAAATAAAGAAGATTTTTCTTCTCTTCCATATGTTTATTTTAGTATCTAATCTTAATATATTATATCATTGATTACGAAAATTTGTAATTTAAGAAGTGTGATGAAATTAAATTTTCGTATACTAATATGTTTTAAAATAAAAACTGTTTTACTAAATAAAATTCGTTTTAGTGAATGAAAGAAATGGTAAAAGTTTCCGAAATAAAACTTGGTAAACAAAATATTTTCTACAACTATTTTGAAACAACTTTTATAGAAAACTTTTCTGAACTTTTCAAATAATGAACTTTTGGCAAAACTTTGTAAATGAAAAACTGTTTGTAAAAAAAACATTTTTGTAAACTTCTTTCGAAAAATAAAAATATTCTGCTAAAAGAAAAAACTAGCTTCTTGTAGAACTTACAAACTATATGTTAAACTATTTGAAACAAAAACTTTTGAAAGGAAAAATTATAAAGCATTATTTTCAAAGATTTGAAACTGTTTCCTGTATTAAAGTTGAAGATAATTTATCTGTGCATCAGCATTCACTTCATTATTAATATGATAATAAAAACTCTATACATGAATATTTAAATTAAATGCATTAAGTGATGGATTATCTCCAATCATTCTTCCCTTTTACATTTATTTCACTTTTTCTTTATCATTACAATAAATACACTACACACACTTAAACAATTATTCTCAGAATAAGAGTTATGTTCACCTAAAATGATCCATTAAAATTTGATTTTAAAGGATCACTGTATTCAAAGATTGTAGCTATTTCCAGTATTGAAGTTGAAGACAATTTCTCAGTGCAGAAGCATTCACTTTTTTAGGAACATGGTAAGTACAACTTTTACATCAATATTAAAATGTAATGTACCGAGTCAAGGACACCCTTCATCATCCATGTCTTTTACATGTCTGAATGGAAACAATTTACGAATCCTCTGTGCCTTTTCTTTTCCTTTACATAAGAATAGAACATCAACTCCACACAACTGAACAATTATTTTTTGAATAAAAGATATAGTATATCCATTTGAATTATTCCATGTTAAGCCATGAAATTTTCAGGTAACCATACACATTGCTGTGATAGCCTATTCCTAATTCAAACATTTCACAGGGAAGTTTAAACATGGCATGTATTATTACACTAGCATTACTTGCAATAATATATAATTCACGTGCAATTTTAAAACCTTGTATCCATTCTCGTGAATAAACTATACTTTTCACTGGAAAAAACTGTTCTTCAATAATTGTGGGAATTAACTGTGCAACAAATTTCGTGTCACGAATAAGTCATTTACATGCCTTGTAAAATGTGTTCATTGAAATCGCAGAATGACCATCTTTTAAATTTCGTAATATTCCAAAAATGTTTTATGATCATTTACCTGATTCATTAAATGCTTCAATATTATAGATCCTGTGTTCCGCTCATACATGCATTGATGCGTAATTTTTAAAGTGTAGCCACTATACTTGATCGGGTTTACTTTTAAATAAGATTTTACTGTTTGTAAAATACAAGTCTGAAATATACACTCCACTGTAAAGGAAACACTTTACCATCTTTCTATCTTCTCGTATTCACTAAACTTGATGATCATATAAAATACCTTTTGAAATAAATTTCTCTCTTACCTCATCCACCTTTCTTTGAAGTAAGTTCCATAAACCACATTCATAATCACTACTTCAAATTCTCCAGAACTTTCATGTTTCTTTAAATATTCATTATATATCTGCATAAAATTACTTCATTTAAGCACTGCATTCAAAGTACGATCATTTAAAAATTCATTAGGCTCCTCTTCATTCAAATCCCAACTAAGACAGACATGTGCTAATTCATTTGAAATATTAGGAACGCACGCTGGACACACGAGGAAACTTTCAATATTTTCCAATTATCTATAGCCTCCGAAATACAATAATTCCTTGATAATATTATTCCCGCACTGACAAGACGAAATAACTGACTTTCTATCACTTTTAGAGGAAACAGTTTCATGAAAACATTTCATTTATTTCATAAGAGTCTTTCACAGTCACCGTACATTCACTTTTACATTCAGTGTCACTAAGTATATTACTTTCATTATTAGCAGAAAATGTAAGTTTAGGTTCACAATATTTCTCACAAGTGTGCGAAGAATCACTTAAAGATTCGCTGTTCACTGTTTTCTCTAGTGAAATACATTCATTTCCACTTTCATGAGTATTCACTACTGATGATCTAGAAGAACAAAATTCACAGTCTGATAATGATAATACAGCACGTTCGATTTCTTCTAAAGTAGAAATAAAACTGTCTGATGACCATGTTTCATCATACCATCATGAGCTTCGAAAACTCATGACACTGTAAAGGTATGTTACCTTTTATAATTAATCCAATCACTTTCTCATTTCTTCTACTAACGTGCACCAAATCTGTCCTGTATTAGTAGTTCTTCCCGTAGTTCCACTATTCTGTTTCCTATTAAATGTCGAAGACCATATTCAAAATTCACCTTTAAATGATATGCTCAAGGATGAGTATTTACTGATAACATCAATATCTCATCTGTATTCTTCGGATCTACTAGCACTCTGTAAACACTGTCATTTAAAAACTGTAAACGATTCTCTTCACTTAATGAAGATCCGACATTATATATCCCATACACTGATGTTAACTTCTCTCGTTCTTCCAAAATCTGCCATTTTCGTATCCCAATTACGAATGCATTTTAATATACATGGTCGATCCACCCACAAGAGAGCTTCTCACTTATTTCAGTTGAAATACTATTGTTCTTTACCATAATTATAACTCAACTGAGCACAAGCAATTTATAGTAAGCTGATGACCTACTTCTCAGAATGTTTAAAAAAGAAATCCGTTATATGAAAAGAAGGTCAACGAACATTCTAATATGTGAGGGAGAAAAATGAAAGTTCTAGAAATTTCATGTTCTAGCATGTTCCACAATAAAAACAAAAGGTCAATGAACGTGTAAAGGAAGTTCATGTTCTAGCATGATTCAAGTCAAAAATAAAAGTCATGTAAGAAAGTTCTAGAACTTCCTAAAAGAGGGTTATTCACCTTTACTATACTGCACATGCGCAAATCATTGTCCCGAGCATGAAAATGCGAAACATAAAAGTAGTTCAACAAGTAGGCTTCTCTTGCATGGCTGCATAAAAAAAATAACCCTATAGAACTTTACTTTTTAGTGCTAAGTGCTACATGTTCACCAGCAAAGATGATATATATAAATGCATAAAACAAGAGTGCGATAACTGCATTAACGTGCGGGGGCAACTGCGTCTGCATTAAATCACTGCCAATGAAAGGCCTGGCAACGTCTGCATCGTCTGGGAGTGTCAACGAATGTTCGGTAGGAGCGGTCTGGTGATAACATAGGTCTGGGTATAACAGCCTTTCGGTAACAGGTTCGTCGGTTCCGCAATGCGTATACGGGCCGGCAACGTTAACGCGTATACCTTTATACGTTTCATCAACGCGTATACGGTCTGGCAGCGGTCCGTAACGGCGGCGGCAGTGGCAACATATACACCGTTTCCCAGCATTAACGTGCGTGCGGCCCGGTAACGCCAGCGGCAACGTCTTCACCGTCTTCAATCATAAACGTGATTCGTGAACAATGATGACATTTCATTTTTTATAAAATAATAAATAAATAAATATTTATGAAAATTCAAATTTCAAGTTACATATTGTACGCTATTACGTAATATTAAAATAAATAAAGCCATTATGTCATAGCTGAACTATTTAAAGAAACATCAAAGATGTAAGAAAAATGTCTTTACTAACTTAAACGAACTTTAAAACATCTTCTGTTCAGCTAAACAAGGCTATTTATCAACATTCGAAAATAAATTAAGGATTCCTTCCAGCTACTACTATCTCTACACAGAAAAATCTAAAATTAAAGAATTACTTCCCTCTGGAACGAATAATCTAAACCTTTAGTTACGTCATCATTTTTTCACATGTTTATTATTCATATCATCATAAAGTTAGGTTAGATCACGTGGTAAAGAATCTTAATTTTCATCTAAAATAAACTTCCATCATGTGTGATAATCGTATTCAAACCGTTTAAGAATCTTTATCTCCTCTCCCGGTTTATACCCTCTAGCTATCAACGTCATGACCAGAGTATTACAGCACTGACATCACGTACAAGAAAGAAAACATAGGTTACGTCAGCATGCAAAAACTAGAGCAGGCTTCTGTCCGTCAAACCCTCTATCCTACGTCATAAGAGCAACAACCTTACGTACGGTCAATGACTTATGAGAGCGCCGCCACATGCTTTCTCTTTTAGTCATGCATAAAATCCATGAATCAGTTACCGATTACTACTCGGGTATCTATGCACAATTGTGAAATTCTTTCATTTATCACAAGGATATACGAGTGTTGGCATATTTATGTTAGGTCGATTAATATATTGGTCATTAACTTTGTTGTTATTGTAGTAAAGACAATCCAGCAGTCATTCTTTTAGTTGGCTGATAATTCGTTGCGTTTCCAGAAGATTTTTAGCTGATTGAGCTTAGTTCAGGCAATAAAAATGGGAAACTCGAGAAATTTGGGAAATAATTTGGACTGAAAGCGAAATACCCTATTTCTGTTCTTTTTGTTGAGAGGCCTCCAAACACCTAGTCCTGTTTTAAACGTTAGCGTATCATATGCCCGTGGCGTATCTATTCATTTGCCTATCTAAACGTTGTTTCAAGTGCTCGGGCAGTGCCTTATAATTTATTACGAATGTGTAGTATCGGCGCCAAAATGTTCCCCGAAGACGAATTAGACCGCATATAGAGCTGGAAGTTAGAACACTATATTTACGGTTGATCGTCTAAATTTAACACCAGAATAAGTAGTTTGACCCGTTCAGTAATTTCGTCACAACCCGTTAGAATGCCTTTTTTTTGTTTTTTCAGGACAATGAGTATCCAGATTCACCGGACATTCCATCATCAATCATTTAGCTTTTTACCTATGGCAGCCTGTACATTTTATGCTTCCTTGGATACTTCGTTTGGCATAAATGTAAGAAGCGTAGAAACAGGGCTCAGAAGACTCAAGAGGACCTGCCCCTGACCGTGATATCGCGTGCGATATCAACAACCTAAATATCTACGCAAACCGATCCAACGGAGATAATGATCGGCACTTTAACACAAGCATATTCGGAGCCACCAGCTACTTCGAAATAAAAACTTACCCTCTTGAAATTCCTGGAAACACCTCTGATAGCTACCTCGATATGACCTTCTTCAAGGAGGTCATTTTATATTAAGGCGACTGACAAATGGAAGGAACTCAGTATCTCGGCGCCAGCATGCAGTTTTCAGGGACTCAAACCCACTCCCCGCACCCTTTCCTCTACACTACTTATTTACTGGCCACAACCCTGGTACCCCAGTCTACCCTAACATGGGCAATCCATAATGAAATTGGATAGTTTGTGTGATGGTACACTACAATATTAATATAAGCCGAACAAGCTGAGTCGGAGAGGTCTCACTTTTAAGGTAATTTCTATAAACACCACTGCTTGGGAAAGCCAGATATGAAGGAATTCAACAAACCAGAAACACATTACTTAGAGTAGTGCCTTTGGAATAAATAGCGGTGACACGAGTCTACGTTATGCTGAGAATTGTAAACACCTTCAACGAGTACATAGGGTCAGTTTTCCTACCCATCGCCCAACTGATTCATCTGCTGATCACCAGTGTTGAGCCAGGCCCTTGACATACTATCATCACAATCATTCATTGAGGCAATTAATGAACGACACTTTTAGCGAGCACGCCAACTGGGCCTGTTCAAGTGTACAGCCATCAACTCGTCACCGCTGCCAAGCAGGCAAAACGGAATTATTTGACATCATATTTAATCTTATATTTTATTATGATTGTACAACTATGGTTTATAATTTGTATAGTTATTCTTTTATTTTATTATGTGTAACCATAAACAAATTAAGGTATGTCTGATTCCTTATGAAACTTCTTTCTGATTGGCTGTTACCTAATTATATGAATTCTGTTATCCTATTGGTTAAAGCCATTCCTGGATTTTTTCTAGTCATTGTAGGACAATATTTATGAATGGTCCCTAGTTGTTTACCTTGACAACGAGCTTACCGAGCTATCTGATTGGTTCCTTGTACTTTGATCTCTTCAAAATGGTTCGTCGAGTTTATGAATGTACTAAAGTTTATTCTCGGGTATATTTAGGAAAATAAGATGAATAACGCTATTATTTTCAACAAAACATACAGTTTCATCCTTATTCGCTTATGAAAATAACTTTAACTGTGATATATGGGATATTGGTGACCTAAAATGAATGTCATAGGAACAAGCGCATTGTTATTCTGGTACGATGGATCTAATTCCCTGTTCATATCTCATCATCTCAAGTTGGTTGAAATCTTACGAGCTTTTAGTGTGTGTTTTTGCCTTTCCATATTTTTATTTACCTTTTTAATAAATGTGCCAGGTACTCCTTGAGTCAACATACGAAACCCTAGTATATTTATTTATAGCGCAGTCGGTCTGGAAACAGATTCTTGATCCCAAGAGGGAGTAACAACACATTAACATTATCGTTTCAAATGTTTATACGGTATATTGTTAAAGTTGAAATGTTGGCGAAACAGCATTTAGAATGTTTCGACCCAAACCTCATGGACATTAGTGTTTATCTGGAGCAATTCTCAACATACTGTAATGCTTTTTCAGTATTACCGGAAAAATGGTTGCATTGATTTGAGTATTATATGTCATGATTTCTTTTCTACCTTAAAGCACCTATTTGCTCCAGAAGTGTTAAAAGAGCAAACCTTTGCTAAGATCGAGGAGACTTTACTCCATTATTTTGCTGCTAAACGTAATTTGATTGTTGAGCGTTATAAATTT
The DNA here is from genome assembly GCA_022664845.1 of Lepisma saccharinum. Classification (NCBI taxonomy): domain Eukaryota; kingdom Metazoa; phylum Arthropoda; class Insecta; order Zygentoma; family Lepismatidae; genus Lepisma; species Lepisma saccharinum. The sequence continues at coordinate 13,936 of JAGDQP010026310.1, forward strand.
CACACCTTACATCAAATACAATTACAAACTTCGGCTGATTTCATCAGACAGCTAAGAAAACAAGGTATAAAATGCAATTGCGGTGAGCCATTAGATGAAATGTTGAGAGACCAACTTGTGGTGAGAGTGTTTCGAGAAAACATTCGATGTAGATTATAAGCGAATTATGAATTGACTCTGCAACGTGCAATAAAGATAATTAATATTGAAGAGCAAGTGGACAAAGATTCTCACCTATTCCATAAGTTGCACGACATGTGTCTCAATCGATCGAACATGTTCACTATAGTGAAGGTACCTCAAAACAAGATAAGAAAGCAAGGGACCAAATTAAAAGAACCTGTTATAAATGTGGAGGTGTGCATTCAGATCAGCAATCATTTCTTAACTGTTATGCGGGTAAACTTATATGTATTTTTGTCATAAACATGAACAAATATCTACAATCTGTTTAGATAAAAAGAAAACAAAAAGAGAACAAAAAGAAAAAAACTGGATCAGTTGTAAACGAAGTCCCATACTTGGATTTTTTGGAAGCTTCTTCAAAGGCCAAATATGAACAGGACAATTACAAAACTGAAATTGACCACTGATATGTTGTTATTAGACTACGAACAATCTTTAGGTGACTACTCAACAATGCAGCAAAAGAAGAATAAGGTGGAGTTTATGATAAAACAAACAAGGTTACAAGGCAAATTACACACAGGAATGTATAAGAATCTAATTTCCTTGTCCACTTTTCTTGCCATAGGAGCAATGGAAAAATTGAATCCTAAACAACACCCATTAAAACTAATTAACAACACATATCTTCAGGTAATTGGTACAGCAATGCTTTCAGTACAATGGTTGGACAACAACATAAATTTGGAATTTCTAATAACAAATTAACAACACAGATTTCCAGGTAATTGGTACAGCAATGCTATCAGTACAATGGTTGGACAACATAAATATGGAATTCCTAATAACAATATCAGAAATACATAGAACAATAATTGGTTTAGAAGGCATAGATTTGCTTTTCCCTAATTGGTCAATTGTATGTCAGAATAAGTTAAAGAACACCACAGGCACTCAAACCATTAACGCTGCAAAACAGGGTTTTAAAGATTCAGAGATTGAAATGGTAACTAATAACAATGTTGGTAGTGTGGTATCAAATCAGATTGCAATTGATAAATTAGCAAAAGAGATTGTACATAAAACTAAGAGCATAAATTAATTAGTAGAAGTTTCAAAAATGTTTATTAGTAAAACTTCAAGACATTTCAATCATGAATCAAATGAATGAACAATCTACGCGTAAGCGAACAGAACAACATACATTAAAAAATCCATTTCAAACAAGAAGAATGAAAAGTCACCGTACAAACATGAGGAAACCGAAAAGAAATCTAAGTATAACAAACAGAAGGAACATACGCATAACGAAGACCTTATGGGGTGGACTGACAATCAAGAATTGTCCCATAGGCGTCTGTGTAGAGAATTTAAGATTCAATTATAAAATTTTACAGAATTTTATAGGTTAGGTCAACTGAAGGAAGCCCTTGATTTATTACAAAACTTATGACATACCAATATCAACATCTTTAGAAAACCTGATAACAACGTCGACGATCGCTAGATAAATGGTCTTATGGAATAATAAACAATGAAAACTTTTAACGAGATATCAAGGTAAACATGCTTAATGTAGTCTGATGTTTAACAAACAGTTTGATAACAAAACCGTATTGAGGTAACATAACATTACCTAATAATTAACATACAGTTTGGTAACAAAACGTAACTTGGTTTCAACGAACAGTCTGATAACAAAAACGTTATCTATGTTTTAACAAACATTAGTGCATGTGTCTTAATGACGTGATATCAATTAACATTTACTTCTTAAACATTTGGTGGCTGGTTTCTACCAGCGTTTAACTCTAACAACTGTCACTTGTGCTTGGTTGTTTTGATTGTGTGAAATCAAGCTTGAACTATCCTCTCAAGGAAATTTAGAGTACTAATCTTTAATATATCTATCTATCAATCATCCTTTTCGTGTTGCATGTTATCAGCATAATTATTAAACTAAATAATTTTTATTCTTTGTCTATGGTGCGGTGACAGAAGAAAAGTTATTCTTGTGATTTAGAATAACCTAAGAAAGAATCTTACGTGAAAGAAACATGGTGCTTATTTTCAGGTTTATGAAGGAAAAACATTCAACAAAATACTTGGTCGATTGTTTGAGCTTAGTTTCGTTCTTTAATGCCTTTGATTAAAAATCTCAAGAAAAGTTTATATGTAAGCAACAGAAATATATGCTTACATTAGTTCAGTTTTGTTTGTTTATTTTGGGACGCCGTTTAGATAATCCCCCCAAGTTAGGATGCCTTTTAGAGCTCCCCCAGTTGTTTTTAAATTCTTTTGGAGTGGAATTTTTTAATCAGAAAGGCAAGCAGAATGCCAAGTAGGCAAAATGGAATTATTTTACATCATATCCTACTGATCTTTGTACTGTTGTGGGCTACAGTAGATCTTAGGTAGAGCCTTTCGACCTTTGGGATCGATAGCGTCGTGGTTAATAAATAAGAACAAGGAAACGGTTGACTTTTACCGACACCTTTTATTATAAAGCTCCACTATATGCAATTAAATACTAGTATAATACAGTTGATTAGCGGAGCGCTTGGAACATAGTCTGTATCAAGATAACCTCTAGTGGATAACCTCTTTACTTGTAACTATTTATGTTTCTGATCTAGGTCAGTTTGGTGAGGAATTTAGCGATAGATAGTATCTGACTCCAGACCAAGTCAGAGAGGATAGGTATTCCGACTCCAGACCAAGTCGGCGGTAGAGTTTGATGCTCTGATTCCAGACCAAGTCAGAGGGGATAGGAAGAGGTAACCACTTTTTGGGATTGAAGTGAAGTAATAATCTTTATGTGTCTGGTGGACCTTTTATAAGTCTCTCCAGCTCTTCTTGTAGGCGGGACATCAGTAACTCCAAGTTTCCCCACTTGGAGTCCACGTCTTTTGCTACACTTTATCGTTTACGTAAACACAATTTGTCTGTGTTTACGTTTCATTGTGTGTGTTCTATTAACACACATCCTATTACACTCCGCCTCCCTATTTAGGGATTTACTTGTTTTCGGGGAGTTAATCCCTATTGGGATATTCACTAACCGTAGCACTTTTTTAATTTTTTGAGCACTTGATCACTTGTTTAAAAAATTATTTCGTACACATATTTGCACATTTATAATATTTTCCGGGGAAATAAGTGTGGCTTAACCTCCCAAAGTTCACTGAGCGTCATTCCCCTCATTGGAGTTACGCTCTGTTTCTCTTGCTTCGATACACCTAAAATAAATACACCAAATCACTAATCGTGTATCCGCTTTCTTTTGTGGTGTTGTTGGTGGTAATTTCACTGCTATTTTGGGGGAAACTATGTCGTCGTTGTTGTTGCTGGTTTAACTTTGAATGTGAATTGATTACAGGGGAAATATGTTGCTGGATCCATCGTTGTCTTTAGTTCCATCATTTGGTATTTGTGTTTCCTGCAGGTTATTAGATTGACGTTGCACACGATATATGACGCAGAAAGAGTCACTATATTTATAAAAAGTAACGCTATTAATAGGACGAGAAGAATGACTGTAATTATCTGAAATAACAGAGTTTTATGGTACTTGTTTATTTTTCATTCTTTGGTGTAGACAATACAAAATTAAAGTTATCACAGTTAATAGCACTAATATTACTAGGATTAAGATTATTGTTAGCCATGATATCATAGGATGCAAGTGTAGGTCTTATAACTTTCTCGGTAAGTTCTTTTCATGCTTCAATAAACTATCTAGGTTATCGATTGTCTTTTGCAAAGTTTGAAAAGGTGAAGGAAATTTTGTATCATATTTCTTCGGCAAGTTATAGTATCTTACTTCTAGTCCACTTATGTGTTTTCTTGGTAGCTTTAAAACATTTGTCGAATTAACATCAAATTCTTCATATAAAAATAATATGTATACGGCATTGTTATATTATTTTGAACTTTAATTTGTTCATGCCCGTTCTGTAATTTGACACCATTTCCAGTTGCTATTTGCAATCCTGACGGTGTGTACATGTAAAACTCTACTTGATTTGATAATTGAGGTTTAATTGGACAATTTGATGAGTTGTTTCGAGAAATTAATACGTATATGCAGTCCGTCTCTTGCGTTTTGGGTTCTGTTTGGACTTTACAGATTGTATACATTTTATGTTGGTTACATAATGATATGTAAATTTCGAAGATAGAATTTTCTGTTGTAATTGCGTATTTTGGTAAGGTAAGTCTCAAAAGTGCCGAATCATATAACAAGCCGTTATTAAATATTTTGTAGAAAATGTGATAATTCCTTTGGTCAATTCTTGGCACTTGAATGATAAGATCCAAGTTCGCTGATGCCGAATCAAAGTTGATTAAGAAACTTTTTGATGTTTGATAACAATACTAAATCATCTTGTAGGATGGAATTTCGGAGCCTTGGGTTTTTATTTATGATTTATCGAGTCCACGTTGGTTTAATCAAGACATCTGTGACAGTATTTTCCAGTACACTTTGTACGACTTTCTCAAAATGTTCTAGCACTTGAAAATTTAGAAGTGCTATGGAAAATCGCTTATTTGTTGCCATTGAACTTAATAACTTCATAATTTCGCTGTTTACATTTGAAATAATTTTTCCAACAGCTACTTTCACATTCTCGACTGGATGTGTTCATTTATAATTCTATTCTTTTATGTTTTGGATTTGTTCATTTAGGTAACTACTCTGTTGTTGCATTTGGTGGAATCTTTGCTTCAATTTTTGGACTTCTTTTAATGCCTGTGAGTAATGAAAATATCATGCTTTTTTTTCGTGATATGTGCTTTTGGAAGTCAGTTGGTATAATTTGGAAACGTTCCTCACAAATTGATGTTCTCTTTTATAGAGGTGTTCACATCCACTGCATGATTCGTTTTGTATGTGTACTGCGCTGAAATCCAGGTGAAGTCGATATGAAATGAATTCAACGTCCTCATACTGTATAATATGTTTGTGTTTGGTTATTGCAAAGCCATATTGCGTGAAAACATTTCATTACAGTTACTGTTCTTCATAAGTTCTCCTGCCGTCATAATATAGCTGATATCCATAGTCTAGTCTAGTAGATCCTTCCGTGGTTCAATGATTCCTATTAGGAAAGAAAAAACGCTGAGTTTAATTTTTTTTATATTTACTCTTGGTTTATTGTCTGGTGTCCTAACATGTCAGTTACAATAAAACTTTTGAATGATGCTGATTACTTGGAGCAAGAGATGGCTTTTCTAGTAGAAAAAATGTGACAACAGTACCAAAAGGTGTATTTTGTACTGGGCGGTCGTAAGAATACAGAGCGATTAACGAAACATTTGGATAGTGACTATAGTTGTTATCGCAGTAGTTTAAAGAAGAGAAGAGCAGTCTCAGTTAAATACCATAAATGGTATAACGTCGCTGGAAGGCGCTGCATCACATTCGACATGAAGTAATTTGTAAGTATAGCTTTTCTTCATTCCTGTTTTTTGTTATATGTATGTGTGTCGAAAACGTGTGTATAACATTTGCCTCTACTGTCGCTTGCTCTTGTAGGTTAAAGTTTCCCGCTCTGTTCTTCCGTGTCGATCCTTCACTTGTACTGCAGTTTGCTGGACTTCCGTGTATGGAGTGGGCGGGGCTTCCTTCTTGACGTTGCTCTGATGTATTCTACGCCAAAGTCGTTTTTCTCTCACTGTCTGGAGCACCCAGCGAATGATGAAAAATACTCCGCATGGATTTGTTTCAGGCGCTATGTGTATATTTCCTGCGTGTATGTTTGTGAAGATGATTTTCGAACATTCCCCTTTTCTTCAGTGAATTATTTATCCGTTTCCTCGTGATATTCTTTAATTCTATCCACGGAAATATGTTGAAATTTTTGTCTAAACTGTGGAGGAAACTTTACCAAATATTGGTTGTTGTTTTTCTTTTGAACAAAGTCCGACGAACTTCCTCGAAAATGCTCTGACATATTGAAAAATATACAGTGGAAATATATTAGTACCCTTTTGTTTTTCTGAAATGATATTTGAGATTTTCGTAAATCATAATATTTTTTGTTTCATAAATAACTTATGCATTTTGTTGGCTATTTCCTGACTGATGCCATTAAGCTTTCTCTCGTGATTTGTAAGCTTTGTTTTATCCCGAAATGTGTGTCGGTAATGGTTCTTGGATTGAAGCCATACATAAAAATAATGGGCTATATCCAGTTTTTGTCGATATTTGGGAATTTATTGCGAAAATAGCGTATGGAACGCACTTCTCCCATGATTTCATATCATTTTGCACATAAAATCTTATAATTTGATGAACCGTTTTCTGAGTGATTTCGCATAAGACTTGTTTGAGTGCAAGTGGCTTGGATTGAACCTTAGTTCAAATCTGAATTTTTCTGCGAAATCACGTAATGCTATACTGGAGGGTATTGGGTGTTTATCCAAAACCAAAGAATTTAAACATCCATGTTTGAGAATTATTACATGCTCAATAAAATTTATAATTGTTTGTGCTGTCATGTGTAATGACTCTCTCTCGCCTTTCTGCCTACTTCTCCACCTTCTGCTCAATGAGGGGTAAATAGATGGAACTAATCCCCCACCGAAACTGGAACAAATAGCACCCGCTACTGATATTCTGACGGTTCAAACCTATTACAGTATTGCGCGAATACCAACTTACTCAGTGTAGCTTCTTCAGGCTTCGAGAGCCATTATGAGACAGGATCCAAAAGAGGACCCCAACAATTAAGCTAGTGGCCTTTCTCACAATCTTATACCCACACACACACACACTGTTTGAAGTATTTCCAGGCTCATAAAACTGCTAAATGTTCGGACTCCAGAAATCAAATATAATAAATAGATTTTGCTGATTATTTTAATTAACTTGAGAAAAGGCCCAAAGGCATAACAACATTTCTGGATTAAATACATACATGATATAACGTAGAACATCTACTCTCATACAAGAAGTAAGCGACGAACAAAGTAAAAGTACGCTCAGAAAATATATCATTAATTGAATGACTAACAATAGATAATCTTGTAATATTGGCTTGACAGTTGTTATACATACGCACACACACTGATGCCGAGCATTTTGCCTACTACTAAGTAGTATAATGCTACAAAACGAAGGAAATGCAACGTTCTTATTTCTAAGTCTGAAATGGCCTTGGAGTACGAACTGGAGTTCAAATTCAATAATCAAACCTACCCTATCGTATCGCAGATCTATCTGATAAGCAAATCTAATTACCCAAATGAAAGCGTCAAATGCAGTATCAAAATTAACAAAAAGTCGATTCACGGAAAAAGAATAATCGCAAGCAAGAGTTAGGTACCATACAATTAGGTATAGCATTCGCCTGATAATTCTAACAATCTTACCAATCAAAATTCGAAATGGCCTTATAATAAATTCCACTTCGCGTGTCTGTATGGAAATTAATAAAATACCAGAACAATTGGCACTTATTTTCAAACAAGAAAGTTATCAAAATAGCAAAGACAAACCTTAAATAATCCAAGTTCGGAAATCGTACCAATATGGCGTCCCATCTTGGCAAACACGTAAGCACGTGTTTCAGAACCGAAGAATCGAAAAAATGTAGAACAGATCCAAGATCTGAACTAACATTTCGTACTGTCAATCCGTTTCCGTTGATAAATTCCCCAATAAATCGGATCTCAGTAATACTGGTAGCTAATATCAACTGAATATTAATTAGCAAACTTGGATTCAGATAATCCTGGCACATATAGCAATGGCTGATAATGAATCGGTTAAATACACGACTCGGCTTTGTATCAATACCCATGTACAAATATACCTTCATCCACTTCACAATTATACATATGTTCCCAATATTCACACAAATCCAACTGCCGGATTTCTCTGCTCAGGCCGTCTTCCTCGATAAATTACAAATCTTCCCACCAGGTGGGGTAACAATCGACTAATAAATTCTAATCCTTTCTTCTCAGAAAAAGTTAGTTGAGAGGAGAGTCGAGAAAAAAACCAGTGAAATGCCGAAATAAAACACAGGCATTACAGATGGAATCTACTATTTTTGCTTTTACGAGGTGCGATACATTTTCCACTGCTATAAGGATATACTTTCTGACGTTTCCATTGGAAACTATAGGTCCTGGTGTATCAAAGATGTATTGTTCACCTAAATTATTACAGTGTGATGCAAATGTTCCCCTTGTGGCTTCTTAATAAAGGTTTTATAGCGTTGACACTCGTCAAATCATTTCAAATGATAGGCTAATCTTTGCTACATGGATGGTACATATTTTAATAATAATATTCTATATAATTTAGTCAACCCAGGGTGGCCAGCGTTTAGTTTTTTGTGTATACCTTCAAACCATTACGGAATGAGACTTTTAGGTGTTCATAACAAATATATTTCACCTAATTCTGGGTGCTGTCTTTTACGATATAGCACACCATCCTTTAAACAATGATACTTTAGAGCACGCATTGTTGCTGTATCTTCTTGTTGCTGCCCGTTTAATGCTGCAATGATGTTAATATATGATTGGTATTTTTGCTGTTACTGCTTTAGTTTTTCATTAGAAAAAATCTTTTGTTATGAGCACACTGTTTTCTAATGCAATGAAACGGAATGCAACTTGGTCGTCCAAATTTTATGTTATCTGTTACTAATTTCCTTTGGCGGTCGGTCCTTCTTCTTATTCTTTACTTTATTCTTTCTCTTCTCCTTCTTTTTGATGTATTCTGTTTTTTCTAACCTTGACAAAATAACAAAGGGGAATTCTGTTCCTTTTTTGTGCTGTACATCGAAGTTGAAGTCTGACAAGATCTTGTACTGCGTGTATTTCATGTTCTGTCGTTTTGTGTCTGTAAAGTGGATAAATTTTTGTTTTCTGTGTACAGGGTGAATCTATGATTAAGAAAGTAAAATTTAAATGTTCTGATAACATACACGATTCCAACTAATTCCTTAGCCCATGTTGAATAACGACATTCCGTTTGCGTTAGTCTTCTAGAGCAGTACGAAACTACCTTTTCCTCATTCGTTTTAGGATAATAGCACGTGAGCAATCCCCGGGATGATATATACTGGCGTCTGTATAGACCCTAATGTGTGCTTTTGAGAAAGAGAGGGAGCATTTATTATATCCAATTTTATTTTTTCAAAAAGTGTATCTAATGACTGATCTTTTTTAAATTTTTAGTCTTTTGTCAATAATTGTTGAAAAGGTTCTATCTTTCCGTAAACCGATTTATGTATGCGCGGATAAACGAACAGAGGCCGATAAATCCTGTACGTTGGCGCTTCGTTCTCGGTTTCTGGAAATTTCGAAAAGTCTTGGCGATTTTGGGAGAGATTGATATCTTGTCTACGGACACCTTGAAACTTTATACTTCCAGAGAAGAATAGAAGAGATGTAACTTTCGCGAGGCGGCGCGGAAATCGTGTTTGCGTAGCTGCTTGAGTAAAACCTGTAAATCTTCTAATTGTAACTCTTTGCTAAATGATCCGATAACGATATCATCTGTGAAATTTTTCCTGTTTGGTAGTCCTTGTGGCAGCTTCTTCGTTAATGCGAAAACACTCGTGGATGGCGTCCATCACACATCTTTGGAATTTTTAGCTCTTTTTAGTGTGATTTACTTCGAAAGTAGTGTACTTTGGCTCTTTTTATCCAATAAAATTTGATAGTAAGATTGGCTGATGTCGACTGTTGATATAAATTTCTTTCCTTTCAGACTAGACAAGACCTCCGCTGAGGGAAATGGGATGGATAAATATTTAGTATAGTTGTTCAGATTAATCAAATTTAAAACTATCCTGAAATCTTGGGAATTCGCTTTTTTCGAACCACCAAAAAAGGTGACGAAAGTGGACTAGAAGATGTTTCTTTTATTATACCAGCTTTTTCTAATTAACTAAGCTGTAGATGTTTTCTAACGTCAATCGGGATTGGCGGTGATCTGGCATGGTAAGCCGCTGCTTTGTTAACGCGTACCTTGTGTATGTAACCTTTAAATTAGCTGACGTCTGATAAATCATAGGCAAAGACGTCTCGGTATTCATACAATATTCTACGTATTTGATTTCTAGTGTCCACTGAAAGTTCTGGATTGATATTATAGAAAGAAAAATTAAAGTTTTTCAGTGTATTTTAATCTTACCTCTATTTCTTGCTTAGAGCGGTGTTGATAGATATTGTCCAGTTCTGTTCTTTGATTTTCAATGTGGTGAGAAATTTCTGCTACCGTTTCTTCAATATATGCTACTGGAGAATTTTTGTATAGGTCAATTTTATTTCTTGTCGGATTCATTACCAGAATTGTTGGATTATCAACATTCATTTTCATCGTTAACACATCCAGATTATATACTGTAGTAGCGTAACGTAAAGAAATGCTGGCTCAATTTTCACATTCTTATTTACTTTCACCGGAAGAAAAAATAAAGATTTTGCTGGTATTGTACTATTTGTTGCTTCATAAACATTCCCCATGATATGCTGTTTCAGTGACACAATTACTGACGGGGAAATCTTGCTTCTGTTTCTTTCCCTCTTCTAGAATTGGTTTTCTTTGCATCTTGTAAAAGGAGATAATATTTCTTTCCAACGCTATTTGGGCTAATAAACGTTTTAATAGATCTTGGCCAAGTATAGGGCTTAGATGACTATTTTTCGTGACTCTAAAGTAATGTGAATAGCATGTTGTGCCATTTTGAATTTTTCAGTGCGACATGTTGTAATTTTATTAATTTTTTGGCTATGTCTTGTGTATTAATACGCTTTTTATCGGAAGTTTTTGCTTTGGCTAAATGGAAATTGAAGATGCTGTATCTAAAATTGTAGGAATTGTTCTATTTTCTACATACACGTGTATTGACGATCTGTTATTATTCGTGTCAAAATCTGTGTAAAGTATTTTATTTTTCGTGTTACAAGGAATACCCACACGGTTGGACAAATTTTCCATTAGTTTTGTTCGCTCGCTCGTCTGATGATCGGACGGGCGACTACACTCGTTTACCTGATTTTGATTTTGTCTTTATTATGCCAACAAACATGTGAATTATGGCCAGGTTTATGGCACACTGAGCAAACGGTAATTGTACTACTTGCATTACTTTGGTTACCTTCTTTCTTTTTGTATTCATTTTTGCCATGTGCTTGCTCGCCATACCTTTTACTATTCTTATTACATAAATTTTGCCCTTTTTCTTATACGGAGGTTTATAAGAAACGTTCTTTGCTACTGTCAGCGACAATTCTGCTAACTTGCTTGTGATATTTTCCAAGTTGGACTGAAAATGAATAATTTGACTAGGTTGTATTTAATTAGGTTTTATTTGTTCAATTTGGGAAGCTGAGGTATCAACTACATGCTTGATAGGATTTTGGCTTTGTGCTGTTGGTTTGCTCTGTAGAATGAGAGAATAGGTGGTTGTGGTATGGTTTGATTAGACTGATAGATTTTCATTGTGTAATTTGGGTTTTGGGAATAAGTTTGTTGCATAGGTACATAACCCTGGGGTTCAGGCTCGTCTTTAGAGAAATCAATAATGGGTTCTTGAGTGGTGCAGGGAGGTAATGTTTCCTTACTGGAGCATTATTGAGTATGATTCTCTAAATACATAGGATAACTTGGTTGTTGTCTAGAACTTTGTTGGTTTATAAGTTGGTAAGGTAAATTCTTAGGGTTTGTTTTTTGTATACAAACGCTTGGATTTTGAGGATGGGTTTGAGTCCTATATGGATTATGCATTGTTCGATTTTGAGTGTTTAACTCCTCCAAATTTGGAAAAACTTGAACTTTATCTACAAAATCTCTTTTCCTCATTAAGTCCTGAGATTTTTCTACGGCTTGTAACTTAGTTTGCAGTTCTTGTACGGTCTTAAATGTTTCTAGGAAATTCCTTTGTAGCCCTAATGATAAGTAATGGATTTGACTTCTGTACGTTTCGGAAGATTGTGTCTAATGGCCCTTAATTTTC
>JAGDQP010026311.1:0-26044 GCA_022664845.1 Lepisma saccharinum
TTGACGGAGTACACCATGGACTTAAGATGGCCCCATAGAAGTCGAGAGATGAGAGATCGTGTTGGCCACTCCATCTGTCTCCGACACCCGATACACCTCTCAGGGAACTGCTGATCCAGGTATTCCCGCATGCTTCACCCGTAATAGCGAGGGGCTAAATCCTGCTGGAAAAACGTTGGGTATGAACCCTCATGTGAAAACACTGACGGCAGGATATCATCATTCAGCAATCGTAGGTATTGGTCGGCGTTCAGCGTGGCGTAGATGAAGAATGGCCACCACGCTCTCTGGATCTCACGCTTCTCGACTTTTACCTGTGGAGCCATCTTAAGTCCATGGTGTACTCCGTCAAGATCCGGAATTTACAGCATCTGGTGTAGCGGATTGATGTTTCATGTGGTGTCGTGCGTCCAGAGTACGTTGTGCATGAGGAGTGGAGGAGGATGTGGCACAGACCATTGTTGCAGAGTGGTCATTTCGAGCATGTGTTGTAAGGGTATACAGAGGGAGAAAACAGGCCATAATTAGTCAACAGTTCATGACAGGACAAAAGGGACTGCGACATTGAATTCGCAAAAAAAAAAAAAAAAAAAAAAAAAAAAAAAAAAACTGATGATAAACCATGTATCGTATGCTTACCTTTCTATTTAAAAGTCATTTTCAACATGGCGGCCGTTGTGGTCACCTGTGTTTCTACGCTTGACCCCAAGCATCATTTGTGGCCAATGTGGACACAAAAGCCTTTTTTGTGACAGGACCGTCACCTGACTTTTGGTCCACCATGTATTAACGAAAACATTTTTCTTCATCCACTTCTTGTTTCTCCATCAGTTTTTGGCCTAGTCCAGTTGTTATCTGTACAAAAAATTTTGTCACAATTAAAGGTGGTGAAATACCAGGCTGAATTCGGAATTCTGTAATTCTTCAAAAAAGGAAGATCTGTACCTGACCTGCTACTCTGTGGTGTATACATTTCATTTCAGATGATAGCTCATTTCATTCTGAATATCATATAGCAACATGGAAGTCTCTAGGACGAATACGAAGAAAGTTAGCCGGCCAGGTGGCCGAGAGGTCTGCGGCGGTAGGCCATCGGCTTGAAGGTCCCGGGTTCGAGTCCCGGAAGGGGCATGGGTGTGGATTTTAACACTTAACAGCTAAAGGCAAATCGTGACGGGCCGAAGTCCAAAGTTACTAGACTGGCCCATATAAAAATAAAGTTTACCAAAGTTTTTTTTACGAAGAAAGTTATCCTGTTGTTTTTTTATATTTTCATATGATGTCGCGCGCACGTTTCGGGTAATTTTTGCCCTAATTTTGAACCTCCATAAGTTTTGAATCCCACCACCGATTTCAGTGCAATTTACATTTTTGGCCTCAGCGTCAGAAATTATATAATCATACCAAGTTTCATCGAAATTTGAGATGGTGTGGTAACATTTTCAGTTTTTTGTGGACGATATGATGTGGAATGACCCTGATGCGATTTCTGGACGCATTAAACCCATGAACACTGCTCCATAAGTGTGTTCCTTCTGATATATACCATTGGACAGCATATGTAACTAGTTTTTATTTCACATGAAATATTACAGGATATTGCACAAAATCAGGAGTGATTTAAGCCGAAACGAACAATATAGAAGGCGTTGTGTATGTCCTTGTACTCACATCTCTAATTGATGTTGCAACAAATTCTGCATTATATGTATAAGAAACAAATGCAAATAACAAGGCGTCTGCGTAACGCTATATGTAACAGAAACACCCAACGTAAAAAGTTACTTAGCTTTCCTATAGTTAACAAAATTGCGTCGAATATAACAAAAACGAAAACGGAATATAACAAATATAATTCTGAAAGAGGTTCTATAAAATAAATGGGCCTAATAAAAAGCCTTAAATCTTTTTGAGTGTAGAATCTCACGCAAATTTTTTAGCCTTAAATCACGGACAAGTGCGAGAAAACACAAAAATGTACCTTATTTTGTCCCCTTTCTGGTTTTTTTTTTTTTTTTTTTTTTTTTTTTTTTTTTTTTTTTACGCATTTTAGTTTATGGAGGAATGAAAGTTCTTAATTTAAGTACCTCCTTAATCCTTAGTAGTTCTTAATTCAGACCTTCATATTTCACTGCGAGAATACAATCTATAAAGCTCATGAGGGCTATGGTGCAGTTTGTGGCAGCCACCTATTTGCTGCATATAAGCTTTACACCACTCATTCTGTTGCAAATAATTTACACATGCACTTCTACAAATACCTAGCGACAACCAGCAATCCAAAAAGTGTTACGAAAACCCATATGTTGTTATTGTTTCGTTAAATACACACTCTAGTAGATCAACACATAGAAGAATGGTTGTTGGCTTACTTCGTATTTTGAATGAATGTTGCTACAAAAACACGGACACAGTGTGGAGTGAGCAAAGATGAGTTAAAATCAGGTTAGTTTATTATTATACGCAATACTTCATTCACGTTTAACACTCACACTTGATTATGAACTAACAAGATGGAAAAGGAGTTACTTACTTTATGTTTATCGCTTCTTTATTTTTGTTAAGTGCCTGCCCTCAACGCGAAGATAACGAAAGGCATGTATACTTTATTTTCCTAGTTTTATGTATTCAAAGCTCAGAATAACAGTTAAAATCGTCAAACGGATTCGCTTTCCGGCATGGTTCTGCTTGACGAAGAAATCAGTTTATTTTTTATGACAATCCGGTACCGAAGTTTAGTGACTACGAAAATTCTAACCCGTTAGCGCAGCTCACGATTGACGTCATTCCGTTACGGAGATTCGTATTGGAATGTCGGGGCTAACTAAGGTCTTGGGTCAGACGTTTGCAAGGCAGTTCTCACTCCCAGCCATTGACTACTATGCAGCACAACAATGCTTTGCATAGTGATCCAGAAGAGATAGCTAAACTTCTTGGAGCAGCATTCGCAGCTCTGAGCACTATAGTGATAATTTCGTCAGTATAAAACGTCGGGCAAGGGATGTTTCATTTACGCTTTCACTCCAATAATTTGGAACTATATAATGTCTCTTTCACCGAGTGGGAATTTGAAATTGCCTTGCGGATGTTAGAATTACATCCCCTGGACTGGATAATATACATTAAGAAATGTTGCGACACCTTTCCTCCCAAGGTAAAGTCTTCTTGGCGAGTCTTTATAACCAGATGTGGAGGACCGATAGGTTCCCTCCTAGTTGGCGAGAAGCTATCGCAATCCTCATTCTGAAACCTGACAAAGATGAACTACCTCCCACAAGTTACGGACCCACAGCTCTCACTAGTTGCGTATGCAAGCTATTTGAGAGAATGATAAACCGCCGCGTAATGTGGTACTTGAAACATATAATACTTTCCAATGACCAGTGTGATTTTCGACAATATCTTATCAACTGTTCACCACCTTGTCAGGTTAGTCAATTCTTCAGAATGCGTTCCTCCGCAATAAACACGTTCTCGCTCTGTTCTTTGATTTAGAGAAGGTTTATGATACCACCTGAAGATATGACATATTACGCCAGCTTCATGACTGGGTTATTCGGGACTACATATTTTATTTCAGATTTTCTAACTGATCGATGAACGGTGTACCCCAAGAAAGTGTGTTGAGCGTAACATTGTCCGCTATTGCGGTGAATAGTGTTATGACTTATATTCGCCCTGCTGTAAAGGTCTTTTATTTGTTGGCGACTTGACGATTGTCTGTAAATCTGCGAATATCAGCCTCACATGTAGGCAGATTCAGCTGAACCGTAACCATCTTGTTGACTGATCACATCAGACTGATTTTGGTTTTTCATCCACGAAGACGGTCTATGTGCATTTTTGCCGTAAATGAAATTGTGTTGTGAATCCTGATGTGTTTCTTGGGTACAGACAGTTCCAGTTCGTCGATGAGGTACGATATGTTGGTTTAATACTTGATAGTAAGTTAAATTGATAGTAATTCGCCACATTAAGATTTCCTGGACCAGAGCTCTGAATTTGTTACATGTTTTAAGTCATGCCACTTGAAATACTGATCGTACAACCTTGTTGCGCCATTATCGCGCACTTATTTTATCCAAGCTTATGGTTGTCACATTTATTCCTCTGCACGTTTTTCTGCTTTACGTACACTGGATATTGTTCATGGCACGTATGGTACAAGTCCTGTCACCACCAGTCTTTGTGTTGATGCTGACAAACCTTCGCTCGAGATTCACCGGATGTAGATGTACTATGTCCTGAGTTATTTCTCCAAGATATCATCTTTAGTTGGCCATCCAGCACGTAATTTAGTAGTGTACCCGGTATCGCAAGGCATTTATGAACGTCTTGTTCATTCTACCCGTCCACTTGGCATCTGAGTTGTTGGAGAATTTAAATGTAGACCGTCCAACTGTCTGCCGTGTCCATTTGTCTCCGTTGCCCGTGGACAATTTCTCGTCCAAGGATTGATATCTGGGAGTATGTGTAAACATTTGTGTGTGTACCAAAGTCGCATGCGATGTCATACCTTTTGCTTTGTGTGTAACGCATTTTTGTTCACAACATTAGTAAAGTATGAAGAAATTGTCTAATGATTAATATATACTTTATTAACACCGTGTTGTTTCATGACCTCTTGGAGATGCCATTTCGTATTGGTGAAGACTTTTCGACACAAAAGTTCACATAACGCACGGTATTACTGGATGCTTTGGACACATTAAGGTTTCTGGTTTCCTTCGGTGAGATGTTTCTGAACTAATTTTCGTAGCGAACCCACCACGATTTTTTGCACAAGTAGTTGCTTGGTCTTCGTGTATTGTTGAACCGGTTTAACGAACGTAGTGAACTGAAGTTTGCAGAATATCCTCCCGACAGTTCTACAGGAATCCTTCTGACTTCCTCCTACTTTACATATAAAACCTGAAGGGAGAATGCACCAAAGGAAATCAGAAAATGTTGTGCAACTAAGAGTCTGCATCGTGCAATTGCTTCGTGTGTTATCAGAGAATTTGTTGAAAATTCGTCACTAAAACAAACGCGTCTCAAGAGGTCGTGAAGAATCAGCTGCCATATTGTTCATGATATCTACTAGAGTAGTGGTTCTCAACCGACGTGCCGCGGCACAGGACTGTGCTGAAAGATTTGCTAGGTGTGCCGTGAAACTCTTGAGACCGTGATTTGGTAATAAAAGTAATTTAAATAGTTTCACTCAATATTTATTTTTTAAAAAAGAACGAGAAAAATATTCATGAGCCTAAACATATTTATTTTACAAGGAAATTATTGATTTGTTTACGCCGTACAAATAGTGATCAGGTCTCCCACATTGTTACCAAATTGTACGTGATTGTGCCGCGAACAGAAAAAGATTTTAGAACCACAGTACTAGAGGAATGTTGCAGGTCTTGTGATTAATTAATTCTATATCAAGTGAGTACCAGTTTTATCATGACTAAAATGTGTACATGAAACAAGTGCTATTGATAATTGATATTGCATCCGCGCCACCCTGTACTTGTGTTGCTGAGTTCCTTTTTAAAAGTTGTTAATTTCTGTACAGTAGTGAAGTTTCCTCTAATTTGTTTGCCGTCACACCTATTGCCCATTGTTTAACATTGTGGCCTGGATCAATTATACAATATTCACTTTCGATATATATATATATATATATATATATATATATATATGGTAGGTGTAGTATGAGTGTGTGGTCATTAAGAGAAATCTGTGATGTCGTAACACGATGAGTAAACACGATAGGAAAAAGAACACTTCGTTGTCATTACGTACCTTCATTTGCAGGAAGCTTGGGAAATATTTGACGTTCTCAATTGCCCGTGATTCTTCCTTTATGGTTAAATAGCTGAAGCGGAACGAAATTCCACCTGTACTCTGTCTACATTATTATACCTAAGTATGTGAATGTGCATGGGACTGTGCGAAAGAAGATACTGAATAAGTTATTCCAGACCCACACGTGTTAAGAAAAGTACACATGTTATATGTAAATGTATGTATGGCGTTGTCGCCAGAAAATATGTAGACATGAGTTACGAGTTAGAGTATTATTGTGTATATTTTATTTTCCCCGCGCTCTTCACCCCGACAATGATACTATTTAGTTGCGCATATTTGGCTGTAATCACCGAAGATGTAAGCTATAGAAACAGTTTTATAGATTCAGATGTAATGCTCTTTTAGACCTATATAGGCAAATGAAGTCTTCACGAACTCATCAGCAACATTTGTTAAAGACTAACTTTTTGAGATTTCGAAAAACCTAATAAAGAGCACGTGCTTTGAACACAACGATATACACAAATATATATATAGATATCTTCGGGTGGCAAAACAAAATAAGTTTTTACTGATATCTGTTGGCCATGCATATTAGAAGATAAAGACATACCAATATAACAGATGTTAGAGCTTACAGGAGCGGTATAGATGATACCTTTGATCAGTTAATAATCACAGAAGTGAGAGAAAAGATATGTATCGCCAACAGAAAAAGCAAAGGATCAAAATAACTCAAATTCGAAAACTATTAGATAATCCGTGTCTAAAAGCAGATTACCAGCACGAAATTTCAAGCAGGTGCGAAATCTTATCCCAGTAATACTAGACAGCGTCAATAATAATAATAACAATAATGAATAAGATGTAAGAGGCCACGGTGAAGGGCGAAGCAAAGGAACGCGTAGGTGAAACAATAACAAAACAAACCTTAGTTTGATGAATGCATTAAGCTTCATGGGGAGATAATACAAACAAGGTAACAATGACTAAGTAGTAAAACCGAAACAAATGCAAATCACTTCTAATTAATAATCCCCACACACGGGTTTAGAAACAAAAAAGGAGAAATTTCTGACGCAGAAAATTCGGGAGATAGACGAAAACTGAAAGACAAGTAAAATGAGATATTTATACAAAGGGGTAAACTCGTTAAGAAAACTTTACCAGTCAAGTCAAGCGGTGATTAGAAATGTACGTGGAAAACTTCAGGCGAATCCTACTAAATTTTTGATGTGTGGGAAAACTATTTTGTTACCCATCTTAATGTACACACAGGTGAAGAAACACAGGCATTTGATTCATATTACAGCAAAACCGTAAATATCCGAACCTAAAATCTTCCTACAATAGATGAGACAAAAGTACCAAGGAACTACAACTCATAAGTAGGCCAAGGACTTGTAATTTCATAGAAAGCCCTATCTCAGTCACTGCACTAAATGATGTAGATTCTAGAGAAGTCATAGCTTTAGAGGAAGAAACACCACTTAAAGATCGTTTATCTTAACATACAAGGTGTAAATGGCAAAGAATTAATTATGAACGACTTTGCGTTTGAGAATAAGTACAACCTGTTTTGCCGAAGTGAACATTGGTATAAAGATGATGAACTTCCGTACCTTGGTCTTGAGAAATTTTGTTTAGCAAATAGCTATTGTAGAAAAGTATACATTAGGGGCGCTGTAGCAATTTTTATTGACAAGCTAAGTAGGTATTCAGTCAATATTTTAGACTTAGATTTTCTCAATGATGAACTGCATTTCGAATCTACAGGTGTTGTCATCTATAGTCTTAAGTTGGTAATAGTGTCGCTCTATAGATCTCTCAATGGAAATTGTGACATATTAAAAAAAAAAAAAGATAGCTTAATAAATTTTCTGAGCAGGCCAAGTTTAAAAAAATTTGACCTAGTACTTGGTGGTGACATCAATTCAGATTTTGATGTAACAACAGATAAGCATAGTGTTAATGAATTAAAAAAACTTAAGGCAATTTGATCTTAATTGTATCAGTTTTAAGCCCATCCGAGGTTTACCCTGTCTAGACAATGTTAGAGTCACACGAAGTCAAGTAACCATATTTCCGTTCTCGGATCATAAATCTGTGTCATTTAATTATATAATTAGGTTGGATGTAATGGAAACGTCAGTTCAGAAATAGTTTTCACAAGTCCTATAGGTTATGATAAAATTTCTAAGTTTAGAGACTCTCTTTGTGCCCTTCCTTGGTATGATCTTCTGTATAGGTATCATTATACTGAAAATGAAATTACAGCCAAAATCATTTTTGAAAGGTTCTTCAATGCATTTTTAAAAGCTTTTAATGACTGTATATCTAAAAGGAAGTGTGAGGTACTTAATACAAGCATAAACAATAAGGTGAGAAGAAAAAATAATGTATGGTATTATTATTTCTTCAACATGAAAAATCAAGCCATGGTATTGCTAAATACGTATAATAGTTTTAAGACTGGGTTAGACTATATTAAGTGCAGGAATGAGTATAAAAAGGCAATTCAAGAGGCTAAGAAATATAACAATACTATGATTATTGAGGGGTCAAGCAATAAATGTAAAGCAACTTGGAAGGAAATTAATAGACGAATGAATGATTTCAAGAAAAATAATTCTCCCAATTTCTCCTAATGTATTAAAAGATTTCTTTATTAATTCTGTAAATAACATAAACAGTTCCATAACCAAACCTAGTACTAATTCATTAGAGTCGCTTACTCAAAATAGTGTTAAACCAAAACCAGTTCCAAAATCTTTTACTTTTTGAAGTCTCGCCTGAAATAATCTTAAATGTTGTAAAGAATTTAAAGCATCTGACAGTGTAGATGTATATGACTTGTAACTTAATTACGCAAGTAATTGATTGTATAGTTATCCATTTACTTATTTGCTTAAATAGATGTTTGTCTGAAGGTTTCTTCGCTGACGAACTTAAACTGTCTAGAGTTATATCAGTGTATAAAATAGGTGAAAGGAACTGTCCTGCTAGTTATAGGCCAATTTCTGTAGTTCCAATGTCTACATATTTTGAACAACAAATTATTCTAAATGATTCACAGTTTGGTTTCAGAAAAAACAGATCAACAGTTATTGCCATTGATTCTTTAGTGAAAGTTATTTATAAAGTGTTTGAGGACAAAGGCTTTACCCAAGCCTTTTTTGTGACCTGAGTGCCTTTGACTGCGTTGATCATGCAATGCGTATAAATAAACTGGCTTTCTATGGTATAGGAAGGAGACACTGGTCTCAAATTATTAAAGTCCTATCTTGATAATCGTAGGCAAATAGTTTGTGTGAATAATGAGAATTCTTGCATCACTGAAGTTAAGACTGGAGTACCACACGGATCTGTTATTGGTCCTTTGCATTTCCTTGTCATGATTAACCTTCCACTTCATGTAGGAGTACATACAGTGTTGTATGCAGATGATACGACTCTCCTTAATTCAAGCTTAGATATTAATAGCCTAAAAACAATCTCTGAAAATACAATATCTAATTCACCGTTTTGGTTCAGAGCAAATGGGTTTCTGCTCAATGAAAATAAAACACAGCAATTGTACTTTAGTTTAATCACCTGTCGATGATTCTAATAGTTTTAAATTTTAGGTATCCAAATAGACTACAGACTATCATGGGATCATAACATAAAATATATTAGTGGCAAGCTGTCTGTGTGCCTGATAACTGTTAGATCAGCGTATTTTTAATTTTTTGAAAGCATAATTTCATATGATGTCATTCTATGGGATAACGCGAGCCATGTTAGTGATATTTTATTCCTGCAGAAGAAAGCTGTCAGAGTTATTTCCGGCTCTCCTCACAAAGCACATTGTAGACCATTGCTTATTGAATACAAAATTTTGACAGCCATTAACCTGTATATTTACTTTGTTTTAGTGTACATAAAAAACAAGTTACCAGAGCTAAGATGTAGAGAAAATATTCACAATTATAGCGCAAGAAATAATAAGCTTATTTTATTTATATACCATATCATAGATTATCTAAATCTGTTAATAATTATGAAGTAATTGGTCTGAAACTCTTTTAACAAACTCCCATTATATTTACATAATGTTCCATTAAATGCCTATAAAAGTAAATTGTATGACTGGCTGGTTGCCCATCTATTTTATAATATCAATGAATTCTTCGAGAGTAATATTGAGTTATAATACATTTTCCTTCGATACTTTGCATATGATATTTGCTAAGAGTATACCTATGGTGTATCTTACATTGTAGTATTCGTTCGATATAATTGTTATAACGTTCCGTTTTAAATCTACTGTATGTCTCGACTAAAATAATTATGTGTACTCATACTGTAACGGTTGTATGTTTCTTATATCTGAATTATTGATATATTACGAATTTTTGACGTTGTCTATTACTGTTAATGGCCTAAAGACAATAAAATTATTTCTATTCTAATATCAGTAATGAAGCTATTTAAAAAAAATCACGAGGAACCGACATCATTCCAGCTGAATTAATTAAAGCAAGAGGAACGGCACTAAACAAGGATAAAGGATAGGTTCTATATGGAGAAAGGAGGAGCTTCCAAAGGAATGGAAGCCCTCAGTAATAGTTCCGGTTCATGAAAAAGGCGATAAATCTAACTAATTATTACCGTGGAATTTCGTTACTCCGAGCACGTTACAAGTTATTGAGTAATATCCTGCTAACTTAGACACTTAAGCGCATACATAGATGAAATAGTTGGAGATCACCAATGTGGATTTAGAAGAAACAGATGTACGTTGTACCATATTTTCATCTTGAGAGAAAATATTAGAGAAGAAATGATAATACAATGGTACATTTCACCTGTTCATTGATATGAGAAAGTTTATGATAATTCTAGCTAAAGGAAAAGACTTTACAGTATCCTGCTATGATTAAAAAACAACTAAAAAAAAAAGCTAGTGAGGATGTCTCAGCAGTCTCATAAGCAGAACACGTTTAGATAATGTCGGTTTCGAGATTTGCAGCGGATTGAAACAAGGTGATGCTTTGTCACCACACACTCTTTAACTTTGCATTAGAGTATGGGATTCTTTATAAAGACTAACATTAAATGGCTTGAATCAATTGTCCGTCTACGCAGATGATGTAGATTGTACGATGACATGCAAAGTAACGCCGATTCTTAGTAGAACCTTGCGAGGAAATAGGTTTACAGGTGAACGTAGAGAAAACAAAATATATAAGAAGTCGAAGCGCAGAAAATAAAGGAAATAGATACATAACAATTAAGAACATAACACCCATTCCTAAAAGTGGTGGCATTAGTAACGATTTTAAAGATTATCGCCCAATTGCCATAATATCTGCGCCAGCTAAAGTATTCGAAGTTATTATACGTGAACATATATATTCACACGTTCGCTCAATTATTTCTCCGTTCCAAGATGGATTCTTGCCAAATAAATCAACTGTAACTAACCTTGTTGAATTCACACATTTCTTAGCTAGACATTAATAATAAAGCTCAAGTAGACGTAATTCACACAGACTTTTCGAAAACCTTTGATGTCATTAATCATGACATCCTACTTAGCGAACATTCAGCTTCTCAGAGAAACTTGGCCAGTTGATAGCATATATCCTAAATTTGAAAAATACTTTACTTAGACCTGGGGAATAAGTACAGGTTACAATCTCTTGAAAACAGAAGAGTTAAGTTTCTCTTAACTTTCCTACTTAAACTCTTGCGCAGTAAAATCCACTCGGAAAGCCTATTATCTGAATTAGGGTTGTATGTACCGCATAGAGTAACTCCACCGCGTATTGCTGTCTTCTACCTCTCGACCCAAAGGACTAAAGCTTTAGACCTAATATCGCCTATAAGGAGAATGTCATTATATATAACTGTATTCTTAAGGAATGTCCTGAGTTTGATATATTTAACATAAATACGGGCGAATTCCATGCTTATATGAAATAATGAATACTTTATGCAGAATATGTCACCGCGGAGCTCCAAATATATTACATCTGTGTGTATGTAGAAAGTGTCATGTGTGTATGTTAAACACAACAATTAAGTTATTAACCTGTTGTGTTCGAAAAATAAATAAATAAATAAGAATGAGATCATTGAAAAATTAAACAAATTTAGATATTTGGAAGCATATGAAGGGTAAGGGAAGAGAAAAGAAATGTCACAAAAGTGTATTTTCAAAAAAAAAAAAAAAAACGTTTTAATGTTGAAAACCTTGTACCTTTTAAAAAAACCTTCGCCAATTCTTTTACCGCCTTTCCATGGACAGTTCTACTACGTCTCAACACGTATGGAATACTCCGTTCAGTAGTTCCACATTTCAACAACAGAAAATTACAGAAACCGAAAAATAGCAAAAATGGGGATACCTTCTTTCCCCCTTATCATTCATATGCAACCGGGGAAACAAGGTCACGAAAGAAATAGAGAGTCTCGTAGCATCGGGGAACGCATGTTTCTATTCATTCCGGAAGCGATTAATATCAAAGTTGTAATTGAAATTAAAAATATACAGAACGGTTATTCTACCGGTCTTACTTTATGGTTGGAATGAAATGTTTGAGGACTGGAGGCTCTCATTCAACAAGTACTAAACAGAGATTTAGATGGTCTCCTAACAATAATTCGACGCCTCTTCCTCTTATTGAAATCCCCCGCTTCTGAGACATTCCGCCATAGATAGGAAAGGTCCGTAGGTAGAAGGTCTGGGCTGTACGGCGGGTGATGTAGCAATTTGATTCCATGCTTCTGTTGATCGCCACCTAATAGTTTTAATACAGAACAGCACGGAACCACTGTAGTTAGTTGGTATAATTTATTTGTTGGACATAAACAGAAGAACAGCCCGATCATCAGATATTAGTTCTGGATGTACTGGGTTACCCAATTGCACCAATTGAGAGTATTTCCTATCAAACCGCCCTCTGTGATTCATTGTCTCTGGTCTGCTTGAGCTGGTTCAGGCCGTGATTTCATGGTACTGGATTAAGCAGAAATATCTTCATCCTCAGTTACGATTCGCCGCCAAAACCGCCTGTTACATGAATTAGCCAAGAATTGTTGATATAGAGTCTCTCGCATTCGGACTTTTTCAGTGGCATTTGTGCCATTTGTGAGCGTCTGGACATGAAACGTATGTCATGCAGTCGATTCTTCTTCTTCTTCTTCGTATTATTATTTTAACATATGTTAGACATTGTTTCGTAACATATGTTGACAGTACTTACGCACTTTACGGGGTTTTGTATTTAACAGCGTTGGTCAGGTCCTGTTCAAGGTCTGAGCGATCTGATTTGACCTCGGCCTCTATAGCGTTGGTGTCGCTAGATTGATATGGTTGGAATAAATTGGCTTTTTGTTGATGCGTCCACTGTTCCTTTCGTTTTAACACCATACATTGCCCTAGTTGGTACAGCAGAAGTAAGCTGTTTTCATAAACAATGTTGTGATAGCACCCCCATATCATTTTATCCACCTTGCTAAGAAAAGTGGCAATGGCAGACAGTCTGTCAGGTGTTGAGATGTGTGTGTCACCAGACCAACCCTGTATGCTGTGTGTATAATAGCTTAGAGAACAATATAACACGCTATAATTTAAGCTTAAAAACACAACAACGAGAGCATATAATTATCTTGATACTAGTATACCATAGTTAAAACAAGGAAATTCCTTTAGTTCGACAGCCGCGAGCTAAACCTGGTAAGATGATTATTATTATTTTATTATTATTATTATTCCGCTCTCGTTTGTGGCGAAAATTATAACCAGGTAAATGCTGAGTCGGAGAATATTTCAGTGACTTTATCCAGCCAGGGTGGTGACTAGGTTAGAGCCACTTTTAGACTGGCGTTTCCGAGTCACACGGTCTGACTTCCGTCAGAGTTGCCTGAGGCGGTACAGCCTCATGGGGTCTGCGTCACACCCGGACCATACCGTCCACGCATACCAATTGGAAACGTGGCTAATCTGACCCCGCTACACGTTGATAGTCCTCTCAAGGCCCAATCTACGTGTTCCCGAGCCCATGTGAGTCGCCGCCGCCGATGAGCAGTAATTAGAAGCGGCACACATGTCGGTCTTCGGTTGCGATACCGCATGGAGATCAAATTGCGTTGCACTGACCTCTGAGACACGTTCTTAGAAGGTCCTGCATTGATTCCTCCTGTCAGATAACTCACTGTTGCTTGTCTGTTTGCCCGGACGAGTCTGCCCAGACGTCGCCGGTTGCGGTCATTGAGCACCCGTGGACGGCCACTGCGTCCCTGGTGAGTCGTAATGGCTCCAATGCAGTCAGTACTCACGGTTCACTCTTGACACTATTGGGAGAGTAAAGTTCAATGTTCGGACGACTTCCGAAATCGCATGTCCCATTCGTCTAGCCATTCCATTCCAATTCGATGATAATTTTTGTTGGGTTGCTATCACCACGGTACACTACGTTTCACTTCACTCACAGAAGTACATTTGACCACGCTGTAACTGCATCTCGCCGTTCGACCGGTTTGCTGCGATGTTACCGCGCCGTCAACTAGTTCCCTCCTGCTATCCCATGACTTTCGGCACTTCAATGTATGAGTCCATTTTAATGTAAGAGATGTCATATCTTGCTTGGGAACGAAAGTTATCTGGTACTTTGACTCAAACGCTCAGATATGACTCATTTCTGAACGGATTTTTTCCTTTAAACGGCAAATTAAGAGCAATTAGTATCAATACCAGCTTATACGAAATCAAGCCATTTATGTAAATGCGGGTTGTACAATTTTAAAATCACTACTATATTTCATTACAAGACTTCATACGCCTACTGAATCACGGGTATTTTAACTTCTCACCTGAAATAAACGTCAAAATTTGAAATAGTTCATTTGTTACACATTAATAAGTATTATTAGGACCGCTTTCCAAAATTTCGTTGTTGCTTGTCGTCGTCGTCTTTTTTTTAATGAAATTTTACACGCGCGCGCTGCACCGTAGGCACTAAGGCCTCTTAAAGCTTTAGCAACAGAGAAAACAGTTATTGATCCGCAAATAAATTGAAGCAATACATTGTTACTCATAAAAGCGGCAGTAATTCAAACTTCTTCGTAAAACAAGAACGACTGTGGCGTATAAAATAAATAACATTTAAAGAACCCTCTAAAGTAAACATAAGATAATAAAACCCAACCGGTATTAGAAACTCGTCGCAAGATTAACCTTTTTCTTTAAACGACTTTGCCATCTTGAATTGGACGAGTTTCTCATAGGTACCCGGTATTTCTACTGAACCATGTATTAACAATATAAAAAAGTTAGGGACGTAATAACTAATAAGTCAAAATCAGGATTTACTTGCGGCTATCGGATTAATTAAACTATTTTTTTTTTATTTCCGCCATTAAAGACGGTGCAAAATAGAAGAAATAATTTGAAAAGTCTCAAAATGCTTCGATATAAATTTGCCACAAAGATATAGAAACTTACATTATATGCTGTATATGCACAATCGTCAGCGGTATTCACTACTGAATTACTTACTTCTGGATCTTTACTTGCCGTACCTATGGTGGATACCATATTGAATTTCGAGGGTTGCCCAAGAGTACCAAAATCTTGCATGGTATTTTGTAAGTTTACTTATTTTAAAAAGCAGTGACAACCATGATAAAACTTAATAGTTCAGAACAAGGTTCAGTTAGAATTCCTCGTCTGGCTACCGGATTGCTTATTAGGTAAATAAACTTTTTAATCAAGTTTTGTTACTGAATTTCAAACTGGCTTAGGAAGGAAGGGTAGAAACTAATAATCATAAAAACTGTTACAAGTTCGTCGTGTAGAAGCTCAATTGAACGCAATTGTTGGAAGACCTGCTGTACCCCGTGTTATAGCTTAACCGCTGTAAATCGAATAATGACCTATAGGTACGGTGACCATATTTTCTGAGTCAAAATTCGGGACATCTTATCAGGATCTAATGTTACCGTTTGCGGGCGGTTTGAGAGTCAACTCAAGAGAAGTTTTTATGTGCACTAAAAAAAAAAAGTGTGTATTGCCACCCCAAAAGGAGTAATAGAACACTCCTTTACACCAATTCCAGTGCTGAGTAACACCAATTCTAGTGTTGCTTAACACCATCCGGGGTGTCCAACGCAGTTTCTGGTGTTCAGAAACACCTCTACCAGTAGTCAGAAACACCGTTACACCATTGAAGGTGTTCCCTAACACTTGTAGCGGTTCACTTTAACACTCCTAACGGTGTTTCTGAATACTGGTATAGGCGTTTCTCAACACCAGAAACGGCGTTGGACACCCCGGATGGTGTTAACCAACACTAGAATTAGTGTTACTCAGCACTGGAATTGGTGTAGAGGTAGAGGTGTTACTCCTTTTGGGGTGGCAGTAAACAGCAATAATTTTGAGTGTAGGTTATAAATTTAGTTTAAAAGTTTTGTTCTGTCAAAAATTACCACGACTTTGAAAATAAATAAAATAAATCACCAACCTTACAACTAAAATTCCTACCGTCGTGGTATTGACCTTTCATAACAACTTATGATTTGTTTTAAAATATAATTTTTCATCCCCTAAGCTATTACTATTAGTTGATCACTTATTGTTTGTTAATTAGAAACCCTCAGGAATACTACAGTAAGCCAAATACAAAATCTACTTTTTTATATATAAAATCGGGACGTGGTCACCGTACCTATAGGGGATGAGGGAAGGTCATCTTAACTTTCCCCTTTATATACACAGATGCTTGACCAATTGCTGTGAGTAGACAGGTACACAGCTTAAAAAGAGTCTATCTAGCAGTCCCTTGAAGTTTCGTCAGTACGGAGTAGATACCAGTTATAGTGCAGAATCCCTCTATGCAGTTTGTTTTTACATAAAATAATAATATATATTTTTTTTTTTTTTTTTTTTTTTTTTTTTGGGAGACATACTTTGTACCGCTTTCAATCAGAGCCCACGGTGAATCGGATAGCGTTAAACCTGCCTTCCACTATAGAATAGTTTAATAAAAGATATGGTAGAATAACTTCGCTAATTATCTTCATTTTTATGTATTTGTAAGTGTGTTACTAACTCGGTGTTTTATTTCTTTCAGGTACGTTCGCCCGATTTTTAGTCTGATCCAGTCGTAAGTAAATACAGAATACAGTAAGTTGGTACTTCTTAAGTTGAAGGCGTTGGCACAAGGGGGAAGGGAAACTATAAGAAAATAGTTTCTTTCATGCATATACAGTGTGAATTCACTTAGCAGGCGAATAACTACTTTACTTAGACGGTGATACGAGTCCCCTCCCCTCTCCCGGTTGAGAAACGCTTTAAATTCTTACAGTGGTAAATAAAATGAATATTTGTCTGTATAACATAAATGATGCATGAACGAGAAAAAATATTGGATATTAATTTCCACCAACTGGATCGATATTAGGAGTTAAAATGCGGTATCATTGTGTTTGAGTGTTGTTAATGTGGTATGTGTTATTTTTTTCAAATGTCACCACGTTCCATTAATGGTAAACATTATTATGTGAAGCACAGAATATACAATAGCAGACTGTGAATTATAAACAAAATTTAATATTAAAAATTATTATTGTAGCATTCTCTGATTCACATATGGAGTTTTATTATCAGATAATACAAGTATGCAATAAACCTAGGTAGTGTCATTTCAGTAAATAAAGCCGTATACTAGGTTGGCAACATGTCAAACCAATGACGTCACATTTTCACTTTTAATATCTACCCTATTGATACAAATCTGATTCCAAAAACAAGTTCTTCATGCATCTTGAAATATTTATTTTATTTGCTATGGAAAGAAAGTTGATCGATCCCCTGTATCAAAATAACGATGTAATTTTCAACAAAGGTTCATTATGAACCTTTTTGGGGTTGGAGGGTTCTCATGTTTGGTAAAGTGGTTCCACACGTGACAGTACATTTAACATAAGGAAAAATTAACGGCATGTTCGGTACAACAAAGCAGAATGCGACGCGCATTTGTGTACACCATACAACACATCTTTCCTGGTTAATTTGGTAAAATGAGGTTACCCCCTTCGGGCACCAAACCTTTCAATTTGTGATGGCTTAATTACTTTACCTAAGCATAGTTTTTTTGGAAAGATCCATATAGATTTGTAAGTATTTTGCGTAATCGATCAAAAAGTGTTTTCATCAACAATTCAGTCGAAACACTCAAGTACTTGACGGAACGAAAGACATAATTTCGAAGCCGCTCTCTAGCAGTTGCCCGGCTAGCATATGCGATAGAGTGTTAGATCGCTGATCGTGAGGTAGCAGGCTGTTCTCGCCGAGGTCAGTTTTTTTTTCATTCATAAAAAAACATTTACTTTTTTCTTCTCGTACCAAAAAAAGTTCCCTGTTTTTCTACATTATCAACATTTTATTGCGTCGTTTTCATGTTCAAAAGATGAACATTTTATTTTAATATATGGAAATTCGTCTAAAGAGATTACATTTCCATTCTCATCTTTTCTCCGATGAAAATCCCTAGAAAAGAGCGGTTCCTCTTTTCGCTGTCGTAAGATGAAATATTCCGCTTAATCGAGCGGAATTCTGCTCTTCGGAATTTAATGTGTATGTAATTTTCTTGGCAACAATGTAAGACAGATGGTAGTAATTTATTATTTTTGAGTCAATCTCTGTACATAACGTTTTTCTTGAACCCACTGGTCGTTGTAATGTTCCCTTCTGTTGCCACAATCTAGATCCATCCAGTAGATCACTATTTCAGCATACCAGGTATTGTGTCATTTCCGTTAACGGATGTAAAAACAAGTTTCCGTAGAAACACTTTTTAAAACTGGAATATAATAGAGGTATTTTAAAATAAATCATTCAGCTTGGACCATTTAGCATATGTAACAAAAGCAAAATTGAAATACTGTAATTACGAATAATATTTCCATATTTATTTATTTAGCAACAAGCGAATATCTAATTGAAGTGTTTATTTCATATGTACATATTTGAGACTTGGTAGTTCCATATTCTGGATCAAGTATTTATTGTGTAAGAATAAAAGTCCCTTTTATTTATGTCGAATCAAATTTATTTGTCTTTCTCAGGCTGAGAATTTAGTGTATAATGAGCAATCTCCTAATAGGCGATGTATAGAATGCTTTAGCTCTTTGGGTCGTGAGATGGAAGATTGCGTTTCGTGGTTGCTATGCAGGACATGCAATCATATTTCAGATAATAAGCTTTCAGTGTGTATTTTGTTATGTAACGAAAAGAAAATAGTGTTTTTTCTTCTTCTTCTTCTAAAGACTCACTCATTCACCAGTCTCAGATACTTCTCAACCTTGGTAGGCTATATATCCCTGTTTCCGTGAGTCTCTTTAACCACAATACCTTGTTATTGCCGAGTCTAACTTTGATCGAACATATGGAGTATGTAAAATCTTCATAACGTAAATACCCAACAAGTCACTTCTTAGCCTTATTACAAATCCGAGATTCATTCCTAAAACTTCATGTCGCATGGCTATTATAACGTTCGCGTATCTCCCGAAAGAATTAACAAATCCTACAGTAGAAATACGGTGCAGTGAGTAAAAATTGAGAAGGATGGGGGAAAGATGACCGAACGTAGTAAGCAGTGCTCAAACGGGTCATCGGGTCAAGTTTTCGACCTTGTTCGTACTTCGGACCCAGCCTGACCCCGTGACCAGAAGTTCAAAGCAGAGTTTGTAATTGAATGGACGAGATTAACAAGGAAAGAAATACACCTGACATTAGTTTTGGAGAACTGAGAATAAAACTGTTTTGCGGTTAAACTAATGGTCAAAACCATAAACCTATCATTACTCAATGCTCTTTCAGTCTTTAAGCATAACTTAGTAATTAGAGGCTTTTGGTTTTGGCCATTAGTTTAACAGCAAAATTGTGTATATATATATATATATAATTTCGTTTCCCAAAACTAAGCTAAGTGCAGTATCTCTCTCTTGATCCCCGTCATCCAGTTCTTTCCTTATTGTGACTATTTTGTTTGTTTCCTTCTGGAGTAACCAGGACTGAGAGAGCACGGAAAGAGAGAGAGAGAGATAGCTATTCCATCGATAGGATAGCTCATTAACATCATGGGGAAAAAATGATCTCAACGTTCACAATAAATAATTTCAATATGTGTTTTTCGTTTTGTTAATGTGAGCATATATAATGAATCATATGTAGGCACACAGTACATAGTTCACTCCTTAGAATTATGGTACCTGAGCTCATTTCTCAAGAAATCTCCTTGGACCACGGTGGCTTAGTGGTAGAGTGCTCCCCTCTTGTGCTTGGGGTTGTACAGTGCGGCCGATTCCAAAAAAGCTCGGGGCGGGCGTAAGTCATAGTTCTGTTACCACCCATAAAATTCATTTTATCTTATTGAAAAAAGCTGGCCAAAGGTTTAAAAAAAAAATAATAACCTAGTTAGGGATTTTTTTCATGTTGGGTTGGTTACAGTACATCTGTAATGGTCGGAAAATACTTGTGAAAGTGTTCATTTCCTTTTACCTGTCCCAGAATAGTAGTCGCAAAGCTACCTTTGTTCGATTGGCATCGATTGTGTTACTAAGGCAGCAAATGACGCACGTGTTGAAAGCTGTATAAAAACTTGAGATTGAAGCAGATCATAATCAAATAAAATTGAATCAACGTCTGAAAATGAAAGTGCGTAGAATATATAAAAAGAAGTTACGAAATAATAATTTATCAAATATAAATTATTAGTGAAACAATAATTATTATTGATTTTTATTAACTGAAAGCGTTAAAATACGATATGTTATTATGAAAGAGTTATCTTGTTCCGCTGTCAGACTTATTGTAAGTTAGAGTCAAATGTATCTTCATAATATAAAACAAAAAAATTCTGCCCGAAGTTGCCCCTGTTTGTTATTCAGTCGTTTCAAAATGGCGGATCCAAAAATCCATTGTCCACACTGTTTGTGCCAGAGCTACGAAACTTGGCACAAAGGTGTATTATCACGAGTAGTTTAGGAAAATGTTTCGAAAGACGCCATCTTAGATCCAAAATGGTGGACCCAAAAATCCATTTTTCACACCGTTTAAGCTAGAGCAGGGTTTCTCAGCCTGGGGGTCGCGGGATGTGTGCAAGTGGATCGCGAGGGAAGGTGAAAAAAATACATAATTACTAAAGATAATGTACTTTGCCGAATAGTTTTCGATAATATAATTAGGATATTCATTATAAATACAGGAAATAAACTGTTATGTTTTGAAATGAAAGCAAATATTGTAATATATTGTGGAGTATCATCAGAATGCTTTACACGTATTATACTAACCATCGATTATAATGTTTTTAACCTTAGCTATGGAATAGTCTCTAGATCTTGGTGATCTTAGGTTAATGGTTTCGCCCCAATTCCCAGCCGTAGTCACCTTTATGAGATAACAGAAACTGATATCCTAAATGCCGGGATGGTAGCGTAGCGTCACTCGTGTAACACGTCAGTAGACCTTAAACTAGCAAAAAACATGTAGATAGCATTTGACAAGTGCGGCTGAGGAAAATCTGTGGATGGAAAGCCGCTTTACTTTGATTCTTCGCGAGTTCGGTAACTGAATATTAACACTACATGTATGAATTATATATATATATATATATATATATATATATATATATATATATATATAATAAATCACAGCCATATTCAATCCACTACTGGATGAGGCCTCTCCCCGAAGGGAAGAGTTGGTCTACTGCTCCCACGCTGACCAGACGGGTTGGGAGAGGACAGTGATCGCCACTGTCTTTTATTCACAGCAGGGTCAACACCGAAATGAGTCGTGCGCGCTACCGACTAGGCTATACATACCTTAAAAAAAAATCATTACGGATCGCTTACACACATTCACATTACAAATGAAGAATAAATCTGTTACAATATTACACAAAATAAAATAATTGTGGGTCACCGGCTAGAAAGCATGGTGGAAGGGGGTCACCGGCTAGAAAGCATGGTGAAAGGGGGTCACCGGCTAGAAAGCATGGTGAAGGGGGGTTTGCAGGATGAAAAAGGCTGGGAAACTCTGAGCTAGAGAAACGAAATATGTCATAAAAGTGTATCAGCACTAGTAGTTTAGGTAAATATTACAATATGTTGAAAAAGTCGCCATTTTGGATTCAAAATAGCCGCCCAAAATCCAATCCGGAATCATTTATTTAAAAAAAAATCATTAAAAACAATTATCATTTAAGTATATGTTAAAATATTGTTAACGTGGTTCAATTTTGCAACTCTGACTTCAGATTCGTAAGGAGCGGACCCCCCCCCCAAAAAAAAAAAAACGAAGAACAGATTTTGAGATCAATCACTTGCATTTTTGAATTTTGGCCAGCTTTTTTTTTTAATCGGCCGCACTGTGAGTCGTCTGTTCGATCCCCGCTTGTGCCGTGTGGGCTATGTGGTAGACAAGCGTGCGTGGGTTTTCTCTTGGATCTACCGTTCCCTCTCACTTCATTCTACCAATTCATCCCATCATCATCCATCCGGTTTTAGTGAGTGTTACCTAAAGGCCTTAAAGTTTAAATTCAAAATTCAAGGAACTTCTCAGGTATTGATTGATTCAAGCTACAAGAAGTCCAGGTCAGATTGGGTCAAGACCGAGTAACCGTGTCAGTTGGGTCACGTTTCGGACCTAATCACCAAGAGACCCGATTTCAGATCTGTGTTGAACTACGAGAAAAACTTACGAAATTGGAATGAGAACGAGGTATAACAGTTGTTTCTAACAACAACAACAAAAACAGAAGTTAAGCAATCTCCTGTTTATAGGGTTTAATTATTAAATCCAAACATATACAGACACCGTTTATACTCTGACATATTTCTCTGTATATTGAGAATGTTTTAAGGTATAAACAAACGAATCATCATTCAGGCACGGTTGGTAAAAAGTGGCCCGACTAATGAAAAAAAAAAATGTACAAACTGCGTGTATTGTTCTACAAAACCCATTTTTGTGTAACTGATCGGAATATTTCTCAGTGTCAGTAGAGAGACTACATACCTGCTTATCGAACATGAGAAAGAATATTCCTATCTAAATGCTGACAAGCTTTCTGTAGATTAGTGGTGTATTTCGAAAATGCAGGTTCTTTCAATATTGCAGTGGAGTCTGGCAACATTGTTTTTTTGGGAGGAGGAAGTGACATTGGGGAATGTGTTTACATAATTTTAGTACATGGTGTCCATAAAGTCCTGCAGAAAACTAAAACTCTATAACCTAAAAACTATTAAGGTTATTAACATAAAATTTTGTGTATACATAGAGCAATATTTAACATTTTATTTCTGCGTATTGAAGTTTATTTCCGAACCTCCAGTTGTGCACCATTAACGTCTAAACAGTGTTAGTCTTTTTGGCAAACTGAGAATTGCGTGCTGATGGTCCTTTCCCCTCTTCCCTATGGCTTTCGGCGGGCCACGAGCGTGTGCATTAGAGGTGAAATACTACCCATAGTGTCACTCCCACTAGGGGTGTTCGGAATTCCGGAATTGAAATTACCATTTCTGCGATTCCGGAAAGTCTGAACACCGCAATCGCGGAAAGTCTGAACACCGCAATCGCGGAAAGTCTGAACACCGCAATCGCGGAAAGTCTGAACACCGGTATTCCGGAATTTCAAGCACCATCACCGGTAGAAAAGAACGGTTCACCACCGGCAGACAGATCGACATGTTATTTTCACAACAATTAAAACTTGGAGGATAAGGTATAATACAATGTAAAGAATTCTTACGATGAACGCCAGAGCCTGAAGTGCCTAAAATTCAAATTCTTGTGTTGAAATTCTATTCCGGAAAGTCGGAATTCCAAATTATGAACTTGAATTTAATTTGTAAGACCTTTAGCCTAAAGGCTTTAGGAAAATTTGGCTCAGACCGGATGGATGATGATGAGATGGTGGGTGGAATCGAGAAGTAGGAGAAAACAGGATAGCACGGAGAAAACCCACGCACACGGTGTTATTTGTTCACCACAAAACCCACATGGCACGATCAGCGATCGAAGCGACAACCTTAAATGCCAGAGCTGAACCCTTTACGATTGAGCCACCATGGCTGTGGGAATTCTGAAATGCCAGAATTTAGGAAAATCGAAATTTCGGGATTCCATAATCCTAAATAATTCCAAATTCGGGAATTGGCTTTGGACTTCCGAACACCTCTACTCCCCACCAACAATGATGCCAGAATCATATGTAATATTGAAAAGGAACTTGCATTTTCGGAATACATCACTAACAGCTTTTGTAAGCTTTTTAGAATGTTCCTTCTCATGTACTGTGAACAGCCGTGTGGTTCTCTGTAGTGACACCTAGAAATATTGCAATCAGTTACACAAAAATGGTTTTGTGCAGGAATATACGCAGTTTTTGTTTGTTAGTTTACAACTTTGGCAACATTAATACTAACCGTTCCTGAAAGATATAAATATTGACCCATTTTTAAAATGCTGGAAAAAAATGAGCGAGAAACAAATTGCATATTCTTCATTAGAGAATGCCATTCAATGGAAAAACACTCACATTTGACCTTGGTTGTGGATAACCCCTTCCATTGCTCCTCCGTACTTCAATGACCTTTTGTAGGAGTTACTTCCCGGCCGTGTCATCTCTAAAGGAGGAGTTGTTCCCTGGTCTGCTCGTTCTTTAGACCTGTCGGTGTGCGATTATTTCCTTTGGAGTTACTTAGAACGAAATTTTTCCCCTCAAACCTCTCACCGTACAAAACTTGAAAATTATCATCACGACAGAGATTGTTGTTATTCCCCAAACAGTGTTACGGCAGTATATTTTGAGCCAAAATTCGGTACAGGTCTCACCGGGATTTAGTGAACTCTTTACCCTTTATGTGCGGGTGGTTAGAGAGGATCAAACCAACAAAAAGTTTTAATTCAGACCATAAATTTAATTCAAAATTCCGTTTTATTAAAACTACAGTGACTGTGAAACTAATAATAATAATAATAGCACCAACTTTAAAACTTTAAAATCAGTAGGAGTTTGATGACTAATAATAAAGTCATAATATATATCATGCGTTTTAACTAGCAAGTTCTATGACTGAATAATTGTCACCAGCCTATGGACCTTATTTTAAAATTATTTTTCCAAAATTCTTTAAGGAATAATAAATGAAGCATCCATTACGCTCACATTTTTATCATGCACTGTGACGATTTCATGCCAGGTTTTCTTCAAATATCCGTGTCAAATTAAACTGTATCGCCCTTTTTTTTTAATATATGAAATTCGGGAGTTCTAATAGTTGTTAGGGATACTGGAACACAACTCGAAAATTCCGGACGTTGGTCACTGTACGCGAAAACTGTCCAGAGACTGCTGGAGTGTTCTTGAGAAGGCGGCCATTTTATCCAAGCTTACTTATGGTTGTCACGCTTATTCCTCTGCACGCTTTTCAGCGTTACATACGATGGATAGTGTCCATCATGCTGGAATTCGACTCTCCACTGGCGCGTATCGCACAAGTCCTGTGACCAGTCTTTGTGTTGATGCCGGTGAACCACCGCTCGAGATTCATAGGATGTACTATGTGCTGAGCTATCTTGCTAAGATATCATCCTTGGCAAGCAACCCAGCACATAACTTAGTGGTATACCCAGTCCAACGAGCCCTATATGAACGCCGTGGTCACGCTACCCGACCACTTGGCATTCGAGCGTCAGAGTTGTTGGAGAATCTGAATGCAGACCGCCCAACTGTCTGTCCTGTCCGTTTTAGTCTCCGTCCGCCGTGGACACTTTCCCGCCCACGGATTGATCTTTCTTTGTCAACCCTTAAGAAATCGGAGACCTCCATGATTGAATTCCAGCAACGTTTTCTTGCGTTGCAGAGTCAGTACCCACGTTTTATATCAGTTTTTACCGATGGATCCAAAACAGATGAATCTGTTGGATGTGCGTTTGTTGTAGAAGGGGAAGCCCGTCAATTTTGTCTTAGCCCCAAAGCCAGTATTTTTACTGCTGAGCTATATGCTCTTTTAAAGGCTTTGGATTTTAGTCTTGTTCATGGTTTCAACCGCATCCTTGTTTGTACAGATTCGAAGAGTGTTGTTCAAAGCCTCGACAATATGTATTCGAAACATCCGCTCGTGCAAGATATTCTCTGTAAGACACACGCCATCTGCTCTGCCGGTGGTGAAGTTGTCTTTTCGTGGATACCAA
>JAGDQP010026312.1:5794-25174 GCA_022664845.1 Lepisma saccharinum
ATCGTGACATTTTGTTTTAAGGGTTTGACATATTTTAGGTCCAGGGTTTGGAAACCGTTTTGATAACATGGTGTGAAGGTAGTATATTTACGTTGTTTTGTTAATAATACAGAATTGGGAACCCAGTCCATTTTTCTAGTTATTTACTAGTATCTCTCTGTTTATTTGATGACCGTCAATTCTCTTGATTCATTTTTCTCTTGACTGAAGTCAAAGGAACTACTGCGAAAATTCATTGATTGAAACTAGTTTTCGTAGGTACTTCAGTTCGTTTTGTAATTGAGTAGGTCTAGTTTTTTCTCTCCAATGGTCCATTTTCTTACGAAGACAGTCCAGTTGTCTCCTTTTTCAAAGGAATTAAGGGTTATGTCGTGTTAACGGTAGCATGTGTTATAGGAATTGTTGTTATAGTAGTCAGAGGTTTGTCAATGTTCCTAACACTATAACAGACTACAATAAAAGGTAAAACTTCTAATATGCTGTGTCGACTGATTCGACAGTCTATGCTGGAGACGCATTCATCATTCTGCGAAAACAAGAAGTATTAAAAGTATCCGTTCCCATTTTCTTTTAAAATAGTGGAATGACCAGTGCGTTTTTAGCATTGACTTTTAATTAATCGATACAACATTTAAAAAAAAAAAAAAAATGAAGTTAGCATTGACAAATGTCTACCTATTACAATCAGTTCCTATACCACACGCTTCCTTAACACAACACCTATTCGTAATTGGGAGTATAATTCCTAAGAGAGGTCTCCTGGAATGTACTTTGATAAGTAAAACAATGTATAACACATGAATTATTTCTCGGAACATGCTTTTATTTCAACTTCCATATTGCTAGAGTTTGATACAGATGAGAAAATATCCAAGCAAATATTAACACTAATGTGATTAATTCTGTTCTAGAATTTAGGAATTAAAATACTTCTCGCGACAGGTTGTGATGGATGCTTGCTGATAGTTTTAAGAAATATACTGTTACATTTGAAAGAAACAGAAAGAATAATAAACCATGTGTTCTGAAATGTGTGGATGTCATGTAGTAGAAGTGGTAAACAAAGCTTATTTCGCATCTATTATTACAAGATGGTTCCTCGATGTTTTTTTTTTCCTTCTCACAATATTGATGCTTCTTATGTAATTAACTAGTTGAATCAAATTACGTAGGAACTATCCCAATCGTCTTGTTGAATTTCGGAATAATAAATGTCTAATTGTAGTCGCTATACCGCATAGTTATTTCGCTCCAGACGGATGTAGTTAGTCATTTTTTTCTACGTGGAGATAAATATTAATAAGAACCGAGCGGCTGTAGCTCAGTAGAGCGTTGGCTTAGCAATCTGAAGGTTCTGGAAATGATTGTGACCTACAACACTAGACTGGCCGCCTCCCTTCCAACATCCTAAACCCGCTCTATCTTGGCCTGAGCCTGAGATAGGAATACATAAATAAATTCAAATTAAAATATGAATAAGAGGTGCATGCTTTCTCTTAATGCAAATACATGCTTTTTTCACTTTTCGTAGCTTTCTAACAGTGACTTAGAAATGAAATGTTAAATCATTTGTACTTTGCAAGGTCTTAATACAAGTTAAGTACAGTGTCGATAATCCGGACATCAGTGATCTGTAGCGAGAGTCGCGAACGCGCCAAAAAACGAAGCGCAAATCTTATTACAAAAACAATCAACATTTTCCGCAAATAATTACAGTACTGTATGCGATTTACATCTATTTACTGCAGCAAAAAATGCAGATACAACCTGACAACTTTCCATTTTTTAGTACGATTTTCATTACTGTTTAATATTATTATTATTATTTTTTAATTTAGTTACTGTTCGCATTTTTGCTAGATCTTTGTTAGTGTAGTTTGTCTTTAGATTTTAAAATAAAATAGTTACTGCAAATTTAGTGACATATCTTGAATTAACTGAAGAGTAGATATCAGTTTGCTATGGGATTAAAAAATCCGGGTAAGTTGATAATGCGGATGGAACAAACCCCAGTTAGTCCAGATTATCGACGCTTTTCTGTACCACTTTATATTAACGTTTTTGTTTCTATTAGAAGGAAAAATCTAAGTTCTGAAAAAACAGGATACTAGTTTTCTTACTAAATCGCCCAAAGAATGTTGTAGTCTTCTTTTGTATCAACAGAATTGTTCAGTACAAAGGTAATACAGGGTTTGTTGCTGCTGTATTTACGCTACAGTCTCAACAATGGCGCCTTAGTACGGAGGGCTGATTCATGGATGTATGCTAGAATTGAATGAAATGCAATCAACGCATTGGAAGTGCGCCGGTGGAAGCTCATCCAAGCACAGTAGCGACCTCTTAACTTTCATAACATGTTCAGTTCGTAACGAGTTTGCTATTTTAGTTGCTTTTTAGCGTGCGTACATTGCGGCCCTTTCCGAGGAAGGTTACAGTTAGTAAAGGTTATCCATGTCATAGCACAACAAATGAAAACGACAAACTGAGCGACCGTAGCTCAAGTTAGGGTAGTTTCTAGTCATTTGGTAGGTCCTGGGTTCGAAACTAGCTGTCGATCATCCTGACAGTTTTTCCGAGGGCATGTCGTTCAGTTACCGGGCAAATTCCTTGAGTTCATCTTGAACTTAGGCCTTGGCGACTCTTTCCTGCATCCTTTACCCTATCCTATTCCGCTCTGAGCCAATAGGTGCGTTAAGAATACAAATAACTTCAGTTGAGAAGCAAACCACCCCTGAAAAATATCACCCAGGAGTGAGGAGAGGGGTGTAAGCCAAATCCTACTGCGTGCCGTATTCGTGACGTCTTGAGTAAAATCACAAAATACTTTTCGACAGAAGAACCCGCCAACATAAACGTCGCCCGACCTGTTGAGTATCACAAACTACTGGGCATCTATTAATCTCCGAAGAATTTACACCTGGAAAAGCGACGTTACTTCAGCAATATTGCGCTAGAGAGAATCTCCTGCCGAAAGCTGAAAGAACGCCACCTAGCTGACAGCAGATTGAAATATGTGGTGTCACTGGATGATGTGATGTCGAGAATGGATCTACCTAAGTGATGTGAAGTTCGGGCCATGGTTTACAGGTCGGGAAGAATGGTTTCACCAATGTGAGATGCCACGCGTGGCTCCGTGGTCGTAGCAGAAGGTCAACACTGCCCGTTCTGCCTATTACCAGATCAATGTTGCAGAGTCCTATTATCGTACTGAAACCCCCGCGCATACCATCTGACAATTTCTAATTAGGTGTGCAGCGTCAAGAGTGTTAATTAGCATGGGGAAGGGGGAAGGGTAGGACTTGCAGGAACATTAATGAAAGACAAGGCCGAGGATTTTTTTTATTATTGTGAGACACCAATCAAACTACTTGATATTAAATAATGACATTTTTCTTCTCACGGGGGACAAATAAAAAAGAAGTTCCTAATTTAAATAATCCTATATTATCCTCGTTATCAACGGAGAATTTTCTCTAAGTACTTTTTACCTTCGTCGCGAAGGCATCTTCAGGAGAACAACGAAACTCGCTTTATTCACATTTACGAATAAATGTATCCATACAGAAAAACATATTTCTATACATCAGTACTTATTGGCCTAAAGATGCCTTCCGGAGGATTTTGAACATTGCTTAGCGAGAAAATTCTCTGTTGATAACGGGGATAATTTAGGATATTTATTTTAACTTAGAATTATTTTAGAGTGCCTCGAATATGATTTTTGCTGAACGAGATTATTTGCAATTGTGAATTAAGAATGTCTGCAATAAATTTCAGACTCAAAAAATACATTGCATGTAAAGTTGTGTTTATGTTAATAGTTTTGTGGAATAGTGGGGAATCCATAGCTTTCATTAGATTCCCGTACTCATAAAAAGTTAGGAACCACTAGTAGGAATGTACCGATACCACTTTTTCACCGATACTCGATACCGATACTGAAGAGGCCGATACCTATACTCTTTGAAAAAATCCTATATATTATAAGAATTTTTCAAAATAATGAATTTATCAACATTGTAATAATATATATTAGGTATAAGGCCAAAATTTCACATACAAAAATATAAAGCAGAATTTCATATTACATTAGACACAGAAAATAGATTATATATTATCAAATTGAGTACCGAACTGTCCTTTGTACTCCTGGGCACTTTGGGAGATAAAGGCGGCTGAGCGTGGGACTGACCAGTGACCACCCACTTCACCTTATGCCATAGGTTGAGAATATGTGGAGTTCCCCACGCGCCGTTCCCGGCGCGTGCGCACTGTACAGGGAACACCGTTACCTTTTCTAATATGTAAGTAAAGACTAAAGGGAAAATACTGACAAAGTGAGCGTAGAGTGGTTCACTAGCAAAGCATTTTGTTCTTAATCGAAACCTCTGACTCGTTTCAGATCCGAAATTCGAATCCCGGGTGTGCCTTCCTGACTGAAGTTACCTTTGGCTTTCCTTCAGTTACTACTACTTTTTTCTAACATAGG
This sequence comes from Lepisma saccharinum, assembly GCA_022664845.1. Taxonomy (NCBI): domain Eukaryota; kingdom Metazoa; phylum Arthropoda; class Insecta; order Zygentoma; family Lepismatidae; genus Lepisma; species Lepisma saccharinum. Next base: position 10,284 of record JAGDQP010026312.1, read on the forward strand.
CGTACACATGCATAAAGAAATAGATTATACCATCGATAATCATTTAGACGAACCCATGAAAGATGAGTGTCACTGTTGTTAATATTAAACAAATTAAAAATTATTCGGAAAATGTATCGGTAAGTATCGGTGTCCATTTGCCGATACCGATACTCCAAAAAGTGGCCGATATCACCGATACCGATATATCGGTACATCCCTAACCACTAGTGTAGTTGGGCCTCAGATTCCAATGTAATAAAAATAAATGTATAAGACAATCTCGTGTGTGTGTGTTTTAAATATATGTTTTGGTCAACCTGTAATTTCCTGTTTATGCTGTGCTCATGTTCTTGGTGTTGTTCATACATGTCTTTTTCTCTATCTAATATATTCTTTGTCTTGTAAGATGCCTGCATTCTTTGATTTATCGTGCCCGTTTTTAAACTGTACAGGCGCTGGAAACAATTTTGATGTCATGGTGTGAAAGTAGACGGTTTTCTGTGTAAGTGGGTGTCCAGTCAGTCACCGATCATCAATATATTCTCTCAGGCAAAACAGTAGCTTCGTACGTACTTGACATTCGTAGTGTAGCTCCAATCTTGTGATATGCAAACACTAATTTCCCAATTTTTTGTAAGTTATCTTTTAGAGGAACGAACGTCCAGGACAAAATTCGCCGTAATGGAGATATTAGTTTGGCAGGTTGATTGGTTTGTTAGCTAGAATTACTTATTGTATAACGTACGGAACTCGCAACTTTATCGCCGCAGTAACAAACGATCGTCATAGGATTCTATCCTGGGCAAGATCAAGCCATTTATCATCACGAACATCTACTTCTCGAAGATCTCTTCTAATATTGTCTTTCCAACCAACATAGAATATAATCTTCGTTTTTTCTCGCATCCGAGCTACATGGCTGGCCCATCTTAGTCGTCGCGATATCATTATTCTTACAACATCGGATGAGTTGTATTTTTTTTTTTTTTTTTTTTTTTTTTTTTTCCTCCATTCACCAGTCATCTCGTTCCATTTCGGCCCGTATATTTTTCTCAAGCCTTTATTTTCAAACACACGTAATTTATGTTCATCTGCTAGGGTCGTACTCCAACTTTCTCTACCGTATAGTATTACCGGCAGAATAACCGTTCTGTATATTTTCAATTTCCTTGATATTAATCGCGAGGTTAAGAGTTTCTGGACTGACTAGAAACATGCGTTGTGCGATACAAAGCTACTTTTTATTTCTTCCGTTACCTCGTTTTTGCTTGTTACGTATGCTCCCAAGTATTTAAATTTGTTTACTTTCTCTATATTCTCATTATTAATTATTGTGTATCTATCGATATTTCCGTTATTCCCTGTGTTTTGGGTTGTTATCATGTATTTTGTTTTCTCTATGTTTACTTGTAAACCTATCTCATCGCAAGTTTCTACTAAGACCTCTATTATTAAGTTGACAAGTAATAAGTAAAGATACATCCCAACTCCGATATGCTAGTCTGATTCATAACTGTCTTGTAAAGCAAAGATCTCCAGCAAAAGATGGCACCACTGTCTCCGTATATGTCTATAATGTATTTTTAGTAGACGTCATGAAAAGTTCTTTCCAAACATATCGTATATATTAACCAAACACAAATTCTGTTTTACAAATTCTTTATGAAGCCAATACATCTACAGCACTGAATAGCAGGATGTTTTACCATATTGAAATCCGAGGAGCCACTAAACTATCACACAAGAGCTATGGATTTTTCGTGGCAGTCTCTTATATATAATAAATACATAAATAAAAATTGTAAAGTTTGTTTACCAGGATCAGTAGATTTAATTAAGCACTTGAATGGCGCCACCATGTTTACTTAAAAATCCACCAGCTGGTGTGTATTTGCTCCCAGCTCTTGAGACTCTGTCTTCCTGTAACATTTACCTTGTAACAGGATAAAGTGAAATATTGTGACCGGATTGTATTTTATCAGTGTGTCCTTGTAGAATATTATTAGTGGTTTATTTGTTTCCAGAATATTCACTAAATTTATTGGTAGTATTTTGGATTATTTTGTTTTTAAATTGTTTTAATTTTCAGTGATATAAGTAAAGCAAGCTATTATATTTCATGCTATTCAGTCCTTGTTGTTTGTTTTCTTCATAAGATTGAAACAATCTTAACCAAATGTTGTTTTATCTTTCAGCCAAACGTGGCCAATCTGGGAAGAGCAGCAAATCCCAAGATGCGAAGAAAATTCCTGATATTAAGGAGGAGAGACAAGACGAGGAACTGTATAATGAGGAGTCACACGTCGTTGATGATGTCCAGGCACAGAAACCCGTCAATGGCGAAGTAGCGGTAGAAAGTGACGAGGAGAAAGTGGTAGTGAAGAAAGAAGTCGTGGAAGAGGAAGAATCGATAGAGGACAAAGTAGAAGAGGAACAAGTGAAGAAAATGCCCGAGAAATCGAAAAAGAAATTAGAGAATTCTGGAAAGAAGAGAGTGGAAGATAGGTCAGCAGAGAAGAAAACATTGAAACCAGAAGAGAGAAGGAGAGAGAGTCGACAGGGGAAGAAGAAACAAGCTGAGGAAGCAGTGGAGGAAAATAATAAACAAGAGGATGTATCGGAAGAACGAAAGCATTCCGAGGTGCTATCAGAAGGAAACGACAAAGGGGAGGAGGTACTGGAAGAAAATGAAACGGTGAAAGACAAATCGAAATCAGACGAAAAATCGAAAGTTAAGCCGAAAATGTCGGAGGTCTTGGAAGAGGAACAAGAAGTGGAGAAAAACTTGGGAGCAAAGCAAAATATGGTGGAGAAATCGGAAAATAAAACTGATAAGAAGAAGGTGGAGAACAAGGAAAAGAAGAAGCCTGAAGAGAAATCTGTGGATAATGAGCAACATACAAATGACTCAGCCGGCGTCGTTTTACGAAGAAGTGAAAGAAAACGAAAGCCTGTACTTCAAAACTTGCATCTTACGTCTGAATCAAGTGATTCTGATGATGACCGATCGCGTCCTGCCTCCAAGCGGAAGCGGTTAGATGAAAACGAGAAAGATGAAAATATAATGCAACCAAGTATTGTATTGGCATCGAAAAAGTACCAGCGCCCAGTGCCACCTGCGAAACCTGTCGTAATCAGTACAAATAATTCTGCTAGTCCGTTGACATGCCAGGAATCCTATGCACAGTGTTTAGGATTACAACCAACAGTGAAATTTCGGTGCTATAAATGTGGAGATACAGGTTTCGGATCAGTAAATAAGTTAAATGAACATTTAAAAACATGTTTCAACAATATTCCCGGTACGATGAATAAAATACGTACTGATATACCGCCGCCACCGCTACATTTCACACAAGGGGGTGGGAAGGCGACACGAAAAGTATTCCTTTGTTCTGCGTGTGTTACCTACTTCGAAATCTGGGATTTGTTTATACATATGAAAGAAAACCATAATCGTTACATATGTCTTTTATGCTTGCACATATATAACCATGTCAGTAGACTGACAGAACATTTGGCGGCCGTACATCGTGTGAAAGGACTAGAAATTAAATCAGAAGATGATTTCCATCGTCTTTTTCCAGCTTCCTGTTTCCTTACTTGTTGTTCTTGTTTGTCAACTTTTACGAACAAGGATAATTTTTCAGATCATTTTTGCGTATCTATAGAAACACCAGTGAATGTTTGTAATACTAGCAAAACAGTGAGTAAACGTTCTGAAACCGAGAACTCAGCTAAGAAAAGCGATGTTCCACCAGCAACAAATAGTTCAAGTAAGAATGGATGTGAAGATGATGAGTATTTTCCTGATGATATTAGTGCTGCAGCCTTATGTCAGGTTTACCTTCAAGATTCAGACATGCCCAGAAGAGGAGAAGCCAAGCCAGCTACAAAGGTAAACGAAGAAGAGCAAAAGAAGCTGGTGGAATCAATGAAACCCGTACAAATAAAATTGACACGAATTGATTCAGTATTGGATAAAATGAATGTAACTGATAAAGAAATCAAAGAGGAGGTGTTATCAGACGCTGAGGTAGAAGAAATGCAGGTCGATATTGAACCAAAGATTACGCTTGAAAATTCAGATAAACTCGTCGAGAAACTAGATACAAAAGTCAATGAAATAACTGCGCCGAAGGAGAATGATAGTGAATCTCAGAATATATTTGATACATCCAAGGAAATGAAAGTAAATGAAGCAGAGGCACCTGCAAAGACATCGGTAGAAATCGAAAAGGATAAAGATGACACAAAAGAGGTGTCTGAGAAAGTAGAAAAAGCAAAATTGGTTTCAGCATATGACGAATCTGATGATGATGATGATGATGCTGGTTCCAAGGATGATTGGGATTCAGAAGGAAGTCTTCGTATTGATGAAGAGATGACAAAATCTTCATCCAGTGCCTCAGACAGCGAAGACGATTATGTGCCCGCAGCTCAGGAAGACGTATCGAAAGAGGACACCAATCTTGAAAAGCCTGAAGATAAAGAACCACAATCTATAGAGAGCAAAGCGGACAGTTCTGAGAAGCCAGGGTTAGATGAAAGTGAAGCTTCAGATTCGGACGAAAATCCGGCACTCGTTGTCGACGAAGATGATGTGGATAAGAGTTCATCAAGTGAAGAAGAAACCGCAAAGAAAGAGAAGGAAGAACATAGTGAGAATAAAGAGGAGGAACCAAAAACGGATACTAAGGTTGAGGACGAAACATCACCGAAGGATGCAAATTTGGATTCTGGTGATACTAGCGTGGAGAAGAAGGTTGATAGCGTAGAGGACGATGAACGTCGAGATTCAAGTGAGCCCGAAGAAAATAAAACACCACTCGAAGAAAGTAAAACACCACTCGAAGAAAGTGAAACACCGCTCGAAGAAAGTGAAACACCGCTTGAAGAAAGTAAGGGAGAAGATAAGGAAGATGAGACCAAGGATACTGCAGTTGCGGAAGAACGGGAAGAAAGTGAGCCATGTGATAAAGCTGTAGAAGGAAGTGAACAAAACATGGTTGCAGAGCCATTAGATGACACTAATATTCCGAAAGATGACGCTTCAAAACAAGAAATAGAGGAAAATAAAGAAGAGAAAGTGGAGGAACACCAAAATGATACGACAGAAGTTGCGAACACCGATAAACCAGAAGAGGATCAAAACAACAAAGATAATGAAAGTGAAAAGAGTGAGGCTGGTAAAAGCAGTAGTAGTAGTAGCAGCAGTAGTAGTGAAGGCTCGGACGCAGAAGAGGATAAAAGCAGAAGTGAAGAGTCTGACCAGACTAAAGACAACGAAGAGTCTTCGGTCCTTAACAAAGAAAAGGACGACATACCACTAGCAGGAGAGGATGCTGTTATGTATGATGTTAACCTGCCCGAGGACTTGAAAACTTTAAGCACATCTAAACTTCTGAAAGAGTGTATTACTGCTAGTTTTTCATCGTGCGTATTTTGCGCTCATGCGCGAAGAATAACTGTGAATATAAAGCAGTTAATGTTACACTTGTTGTCAGAACATCGTTTCAAACCCATAGTACAAACTGAAAGCTTGCCATACGATGCTTTTGTTACCCGCTTAAAATTGGCTCTGTCGTCCGAGGGACTGCAGGATGATTTTTTCAGTTACGATATGTGTGAAACTAGTGATCCAAATGAAACAAAAGTATTTAATAGAAGCTACGAATGTTTCCACTGTCATTACATTACGGATTTGCACAAGGAACTTTATATTCACAACCGAAAAATGCATCAAAAAACCAATTTGTTGTGTGTGATGTGTAAATCGAACTTCTTCAACTACAGTGAATTATTGTGTCATATTTGTCCTGGTATCAGTGGAACTGAAACTCAGATTCATTACCGATGTTGTTTCTGCAGTGTGAACAGTCTTCCGTCAGCGTTTCGTTTTATGGTTCATGTTCGAAAGAAGCATCACGCATGTGATGTCTGTTTAGAGTTGACGGGAGACCAGCAGAAATTATCGAATCACGTGTGGAAACATAAACTGAACCATTTGTGTTACCGGTGTGGAATCGCGTACAGAAACAAACCAGACATCACAAAACATCTCTTCTGGAAACACGGTACAGAAAGTGTTCAGTGTAAACGATGTTTACAGAAAAAGTGGCCCCATGTGTATCATTTTTGTATTCCACCGATGTTGTTTATATGCGAGGAATGTAACAGTTCTTTCACAAGAGCCGTGGCCTTGAAAGTCCACAGAAGATTACATTCAGGAGATACTCCATATGTTTGTGAGGAATGTGAAGAAAGCTTCATTTCGAAAAAACTGCTTCACAAGCACCAGGAAATTCACCGAGAACCAGAACAGAATGAGGATAAATCCGCAGAGGAGAATGAAGTTGAAACTGGTGATAGATCAGCTGAATACGCCGAGAATGACAATAAAGACCAGGAATCCCATGATGCCCAGGTATCCCAAGATGAGGAAATGAAAGACGATAAAAGAGACGAAGACGTTGAGAATAGGCCTGAAGGGAGTGAAGACATTGCTAAAACACCATCAGAAGAGAACAAAAGTAAAGCAGTGGAACCTGATCAGCAAGAAGAGAGTAGACCAGAAGACGAGTCAGGGAGATCTGAAAAGTCTTCAAAGAATGTTATAGATGAACTTGATCTCCCACCATTAAACTTGTCATCGGACAGCGATGATTCTGATGAGGACGACGGGACTGAAGTTAAACGTGGGCCAACAGAGCAAGAGGAGGTGAAGGAGAAAAACGAAATCTCCAAAGAATTCGAGGAGAAACCAAGCGAAGACAAGGCAATGGAAGGACAAGATAGCGTATCGGGAGATAGTGACATTGAAGATAAATTAAAGGAGGCAAGAAAGGAAGACGAAGACGATCTTAGAGATGATAAGGATACCGAAGAAAGTAGTGATAGTGAACAAAATGATGAGCAAGTAGTTAAAAATCTCGTGGACAGTATTATTAAACAAATAGCAAATGAAAGTGAGGATGTCAGTATGGGAGAGGACCAAGACACAAGTACAAGCGAGGAGAGCAAAGAAGTATTACCGTCTCCAGATAGAGAAGATCAGGATTTGAAGAATGACATCAAATGTACACAACAAGATTTGGAAGAAAAGTTAGCACATGAAGATGATCAAGATGGAGGTGTGAAATTACATGATCAGGAGGCCGAAAGTGCGAAGGTGAGAGACAAACGCACGGAAAGCAGCGAATTGGATGAAAATATGAACAGTACAGAATCAGAAAGAACGCCCGAGAATGAAGACTTACTAAGTAAAGAAATCGAAGACAAGCATAATAAAACAGAAGACGTTAAAGATGAAACTATCGATAGAACAGGCAACGATAAAATTGCAGATACAAAAAGTGATTTCGGCGATAATTTAGATAAAACAAAAACAGACTCAGGTGCTGATGAGTTAACAAGACATGATGATAACATGTCATCAGAAGAACAAAGTGAGCGTCGTCACATGGATGATGAGGACATTGCATCCCGTGAAAAGTCACCTGAAATAAGTGATGTAGTTGCATCACAGCGTCAAGATCCAATTCGTGAGGATGGAGCTTCGAGAGCGGAAGGTGATCCTGTTTCCTCAGGTAAAGATAAAAGTGCGAAGAACACTACAGATGATTCGGAAGCTAAGAAAACTGAAGCAGCAGATAACGTTTGGGATAATTTTAAATCATACAATGCGAATTTGGAAAAGGAACCAAATTCACTTGAGTCTGCTGGATCATTAACTTTAGATAAGGACACAACCCTAACTTTAGATCAGGACGCAAGTGTAATAGCTGAGTTTTCAATCACTATACCACCACCAGATGTACCAGATGTAAATGTAATATTGGCTGAGCACGACTATTGTTTACCAATTCCAAGAGAACCAGTTGTGGAGCCAGAGAAAGTTCCAGATGATGTAGTCGAGACACCCTTACCACCAGTTGTTCCGACTAATGTAATACCAGAACCCGAGAAAAAGGAGGAAGAAGAAGAAATGCCAAAAATAGATCATAACTATTGCTTTAATAATACCGTAACTTCACCCGTCAAAGACTCTCCTTCACCGAAGAAAAAACAAAAATCCCCGAAAAAGAAAAAGAAAGAAAGCGTATCATCGTCTTCAGGGAGTGATAGCGGAAGTGACAGTGACAGTAGTAGTTGTAGTTGTGGTACAAATTGCAGCTGTAGTAGTTCCAGTTCCGATAGCAGTAGCTCTTCCTCCAGTCAGAGTGACGCGTCCGACTCCGATAGTTCTACAGATAAACATCAGTCAAAGAAAAAGAAAGAAAAATCGAAGGGAAAGAAGGAGCATTCAATTCGAGAAAGTGAGGAAGATAATACTCCAGCACCGGAACCAGCAGTGAAGCTTACTGCTGAGAATGGCTTGCCTAATGAAATTAATGCTGATCTACAACAGAACGTAGAAGAACCACCAGAAGAAATGCAAATACTAGAATCAGATTTATATACGGATGAGTCGGAAACTGATGAAGATTTTTACGATGAAAATCCTCAGGGTTTCGTTTTAAAAGCAGCCGAAAAGAAAGCTTCTGTTGTCCCGACACCTCTTGTAAATAACACCTTGCCAGCAACAGTGTTACCATCAACACCTCCTCCTCTAGCTCCCGCACCAGTAGTAGCAGCACCACCGCCACCACCATCAGTAGTAGCGACACCACCTCCGTCTAGTCAGCCATCGCAACCAGCGCTGCCTGTTTCCTATGGTTCAACAGAAGTAGGAGCCAAAAAGCGAAAGCGGTCTCTGCCTAGTACAAAGAAATCTAACAATACGCATACACCGTACAATAACAATAGTTTCCCTGATATTAGGAGTGATTCCAGAAAAGTGGTTGCAGAAACACTGTTGTCAGTGGCATTGTCAGATGCTGTAGCTAATTGGAACACTACGTACAACGGGGACAAACAAAATCAAGTGTCACAAAATATGAGTGGCCAGTATGGGATGTCCGGTTACAGTATCAACAATACTGATCGTCGTGGTGCAGAATTCGAAACTGGTAGTGCGCGCCCCTCAGCGAAAAGAAGACGAAGAGTTCCGAAAAGGTTCTACGGCGATTCAAGTGACGAAGAATCGGAACCTCCCGTTCCCAAGAAGAGAAAAGACATTAGTGGTAAAGCACAAATAAAAAATCGAAAACCCGCCTCTGGGAAGAAAGCACCGTTGTTTATGATGATGAAGAGAAAGCAGCCGGGGGATTCCTCGGACGACGAAAGTGATCGCTGGCAGCGTAGTAGTGATAGCAATAGTGATAGTGAAGATGAACCAACTCAACCACGGATGCCTTCATCAACACCTCACTCAATACCAGTGAACAGTGCGGCGGTGGCAGCCCACGTCGCTGAACGAATCTCAATGTCGAGTAGTGGTGCAAGAATACAACATGGTTCAAAAGAGGACAATGATAATTTGTACTGTTATTGTCAGTGTCCCTACGATGAAGTTTCGGAGATGATTGCATGTGACGGAAAGAATTGTGCCATCGAGTGGTTTCATTTTGAGTGTGTGGGTATTATGGTTCCTCCGAAAGGGAAGTGGTTCTGTCCAGACTGTAGAAAAAGAACGAAATCCGAACGTTCAGCCACGTAACATTGTTGATGCTTTTTTTTCTTCTTTCCAAGTGTGTACATATGTAAATAATATATTAAAAAAATTGTACATTGTTTTTGTAAGTTTTCAAAACAAAAAAAAAAAAGTCCATATGGATTGATAAACATGTTGAATTCAACACATTTGATACTCCAGTCGAGGCGACAGTTTCACCTGTCACGGCTGACCGTGAGTGAAAGTGAGTGAGACTCTTGTACCTGTATGTATGTGTATGTATGAATGACTTTTGTCTGTGTATGTATGCGCGCGCAAACGTTCGTGTGTATCAGAATCAACTTGTATGAATTTGTTGTGAAAATCGTGAAGTGTGTAGAACTATAAACATTCAAGGAACTTTAAAAAAACAAACAAATTAAATGTACTATATTCTGTTAAAGAATAGTGTAGCTAAGACCGTGTAATGTTTATATCTGAAGAGAAAAAAAAAAACATTCTGTACATTTTGTGAATTACATAACAGTCAAGACACATCATTGTTATGGTGTTGCTATTTTGAATTCATATAAAATAAGTAGGTAATATTTACCTGTCCTTGCATATATTTCTTTCATTTTGTAAAATGAAATTCATAAATAGTATATTTAGAAATATGTTTTTAAATTAACGTTTTTTTTTCTTCAGATTTTTAAAAAAGATAAAAATTCAAAAATTTGTCAGTATATAGAATATAAAATTTTGCAATTCCCAGGCTTTTTTTCATTTTTGACGCCTCACGTTAATTTTGGAACGCATATGTAAACCAGAAGTTCTTATAAGACGCCATAATTTCACGTAACTTAATTCTTTTTTTTAAAAAAATATTATTATTATTAGTTCAAAGAAAGAGTTCAGAACTGGATTGCGTTCTTATAAACTGTTGTGTTTGTGAATTATTTTCTTGACTTAATTTTTCGTAGTAACCAATCTAGTGATATTTCATTTTAAAAATACATGTTGCTGCCATTGTAAAATTGTACTCTGCTTCCTTAATTTTAGACTCCATATATACATAATATAAAAATAAAAAGCTGTTACTTTTTAATGAGAAAGATACCTTGTGGTCACTTAGAAAAATAATACAGGGATGGGCATAATTAGCTGACGGTTTTCAATACGATATTTCTGGCAATGGGAGTTGGTAACACTGACACGGGTACCGCCCTGGAGTTAATTAGTTCTGGAGCTTTGACTGAGTTCACAGCGTGATGCTGCAATCCAAAAGTGCCTGTTCGGCGTGCTGTCTCATCTTCCTCCATTATTGGGTGGGTCACAAGATAATTCAGAAGTCCACGCTGCCATTCTTTGTCTCCTAAATCGTTAACCTGAATGACGTACGATTTTATACAGCTCTTTGGAGTATGTCAGTTCGTCTTGAACTGTGTCCATGGCGCATTTTGCCCAATTGGGAGATGTGAATTGGCCTCTATCATCTCCAAACCTTAGACCTCCTCACTTTCTTTGGTAACCTTTGAAACAAAACTGTTTACCGGACAAAACCGGTAACCATAGAAGATTTGAAGCAGTCCATCGACACAGAAATTGAGACAGGTCGTCTTTGTGATTTTAAATTTCAGTAATGGACTTCAATGCTGTGTAGCGTCACAAGGTTCCCACTTGAAATCCATTATTTTTGGGTAGTATCACTTTGTATTTGATTTGAACTCCAAGATGCGTATCAGTTTGTAATTGAATTAATATCCAAGAAGTATAGAATTTATTACATGTAAAGAAAATTATCTAGCCCAACGTGTTCGTTTCTCTCTATTCTGGACTTTTAAAACCGTCAGCTAAATATATGCCCATCCCTGTAGAAAAACAATTGAAATAACAAGGATCTTGCATGATATAAATGAGTCTTGCATCTTTTGCATTAAGCAGTAGAACGAAATACAATTAAGGTTATTATAAAGCAACGATCTTCAACATGAGATGGCAGCACTGTCTCCGTATATCTCTGTATTTTTCGTTGCACGAAATTGTAATGCTGCTGCTACAAATTCAAGCGTAGAAAGTTCGGAACCATTTCAATAGTTCTTATCCATTTCATTTTCTATTTTGTTCATTGTTGAAATCGCTTTGTTGTGAATATCCAAATCTACGACAATAAATAAAAATGAGGTACGGATTAGGATTAAACTCTGGAAATGTGTTATGATATCTTACTTCTTTGAAAGTTCGAGCGCTCTAGACTTGAATTTGTAGGAGTAATGTTGCAATTTTGTGTAGCGGTCACGTACGGAGGTAGTGCTGCCATCTGTTTTAGAGAGCGTTGCTTTATACTAACCTTAAAATAAGCATTATTTATTTTGTTGTTTGGAAGAAGAATCTGGTGTATTTATAAAGCGGAATTTGTCATATTGTGATAAAAAAAAAGATACTTATTCTTTTGCGAGAAAAATAGAGTGCGCCCATCCGAGATGTATACCCAGTTTTATAAAAAATGGTTGCTGGAAAAAATTGTAAGTCAGTTGATTCTACGAATCCCAAAGTCAATCAGATTTGAAACGAACATTTTACTTACTTGCTGCTCAGTCCCATATTATTTGTTTGTCATTTCCACTTTGTGCAGCTTTTTGAATGTAAAAATCATCAACCATTTTCTATGAATTTGAGTGTACAATAGAACGTAATAGTACAGGTATGGACAAAAGTTTTGACGCATGTCTTTAAGCCAATTGTGGTAGTTATGTGGTCTGAGGTGTCAGGCCAGTGCCTTCAAGGTTTTGAGTTCCAATCCCAGCTGGGGCATGGATGTTTGTGGACTAAAAAAAAAAAGCTAAGGGGCGAAGTCTATAGATATTAAAAATGGCGCAGAAATATAAAGTTTACAAAAATTTGCATGTCTTTAACTTTTCCTATTACAAAAATAAGTGTATTGAAATACCGTCTATACTTGTTGACTTGCAGAGATTATGTACAATAATTTGACTTTTTTTTTTGGTGAAAATATTGTCCTGCTACAGAAGAGCGATATTTGAAAATTATTGGCAAAATATTCAAAGTCCAAAAGTTGTGTAGTTCCCTCGTTTTATACTATCTTATTTTTATAACTCAGTGGGAATTACTGATTCAAATTTTACTTTTCTTTCAAAGATATGACACACAGGAGGGACATCTCTGCAAGTTTGGCAAATATTCTCTTAAAGACGTGCGTCAAAACTTTTGTCCATAGCTGTATATATTAAGTCATATGGTTGTTCATAACAGTGTCATAATGTCCTTAGGATAGCGTTGAAGATGTTAACATGTGTTCAAAATGGCCATCTTTTTTTTCCCTCTGGGTATGCACTTCGTGCTCTCTCATGTGTATAGGGGCAAAGTGGTACACTCGAGTTCACAGAAAGCGGATTGCACAGTGTAGTTCATCATAGTATGCAATTTGAAATAAGTGCTTCACATGTTCAGCTTGTAACGCAATATTTATTCAGTGTTAGATTGTGCTAGGTTTCGAACTTGAAAAATTCTGTATGGGCCATTTTCCATGAATGTAAGTGTACATTCTGACATTCTGTTGCTTTGTTAGCTTTTAAGTTGAGCTGCGAGAAGGTAACTGGAACAGCGAAACATCTGCTGGTCTTGGGAACGGGTTAATAGGCTTGAATCGGTTGAAATGAGTGGATCTGGGAAAAGACATAACCACTCGCGATACCAACACATACCTGTTACATCTCGCTTGAGTTTGGTCCTTCAGAACACACGCTATAGTATGAATCTCAACGCACCAGTAGTGCTTCCTATTGAGACAAGTATAGGTGGCTGTGTTGTATACCATAATTGAAGATCTAATTGCGCGAGTTTTGGTCACGGTATGTTTGTGCTAATAGTCCTGGTTTGGTCTTTTACAGAACGTAACTATATTGAAACTAATCGTAGCAGAAAGTGTTTCTGTAGTACTATAACCAGAGCCTTTTATGATAGGGTGTTATTGTTGCAGGTTGGCAGTGGAAAGGCATTAAGTTTCTACTTCTGCTTGACAGCCTGAGAGAGATCTTTCCTTAGATGAATGCCGGAATGGTGTTTACTGAGGTCCTGATCGCTTCCTTGTCCCCAGATTACTTGCCGAGGGACCTCATCCCTCAGGTTTTTGACAGGGTCATGCCATAATTGCATGTCCAGCGCATGTAATAAATAAATCTACGAGATAGTTCCCATAATTTTTCCCCATTGTAGGAGGTTACTGCCGAGATGATACCTTCAAATTAGGCCCTGGATTACATCCCGCATTCTGTTCCAGAGGCAAGGATGGTTAATGGCCATAAAAAAAAAAGAAAAGCAATTTTGATACTCGCTCTGATTATGTAATCTACATTTGATAATTCGTGCGCAGGAGTACTGTTTAGGAAGATTTCGAAGAAAAATTTACCTATTGAGATCGGTACGATATATATATTTATTTATTAACACGCTAGCGGCCATAATTTTGAAGATATTTGAACCTAATTTTAATATGTTGTTTCTAGGCTTAACAGCTCGGGAGGGGGTTTAAATTTTGAAAAAATATATATCAGCCCCTATGTAGATTAGAGGGAAACTTTGTCTGCATAAATTATAGAACTCCCTATGAAGTTTACGGTGACACCAAGGATTCAGGGGTTTTGGGGTGGGAATTCAAAATTTTTAAAACCACGTCTTGTGGGGTATCGTTGAAAAGCTCTTGATGATTAATCTATAAATTAATAACTAGGTTCTCGATAGCGCTTATAAAAGGCGAGATTTGAATTTTTGAAATTAATAATAAAAAAAAACTTCGAGATCTACCTCAGCCTGTAGGCCTGCCGAAAGGGATTTTTTTAGTTTTCTAGTTTTCGTATCGACTCCAGTTACGTATCTATTGTGTGTGAGAAGGGGTGCGAAAAGTCATTATGTCATGCCACTGCCAAGGATAGAAAAATTAGGTGATTTCGTTAAAAAAAATAAATAAATAAACGTCCGAGAATCTTTGCTTTATAATTTTCATATTTTGTCGCAACTTTTTGTGTTGTGTACTTTTGTCAGTTAGCCGGTCTTTGTTTTTTTCAATATACAAGTAAACGCGAAATAAGGAACCTCTAAAAACAATAAAATGCAAAATTCTGAAAAATGGCACGTCAATTTTAAAATTCGAGAACTCAGGACTTATGAGCATTAAAATCTGTGATCTTTCGTATGAGGCAACAAGTAGAAATATTGCTGGCTTCCTCTGACTGAGTCGAACATAGATCTGCTTGTTGGCTCCTGCTTTAGTACGAAGCTAACAAACCCATGTGTATTCCTGAAACTTCAGTTGAACCATAGTAGAATATGACGTCTATGGCAGAGCTACCTAGCG
>JAGDQP010026313.1:10319-26042 GCA_022664845.1 Lepisma saccharinum
GGCCACGGTCGCAGTTTAGGTACCATCCTGGTATTCGCTTGATGAAACTCGGAAAATCCTGGAAAACAGTCAAGATGGCCGGCAGCAGAGCCCCACCTTCGAGCCTCCCATGAGCCGTTCCGAAGTCTGCAACCGTAATCATTGGACCATGGGAGTTGGGGGGTGATAAACGTGAACAGGCAGTTCAAATGCGGTTGTACTTACCAATAGTGCGAAATATTTATGCACTGAATTTGAGAACACAGATAAATAGAAATTAGCTACTGCCATCGGAATGCTAACTGCTATTACAGTATTTTTTTAATTGTAAGCTAAGGCACATGCCATAACTACGCTTGTTACGCTGCACATACATATAGTCACTCACACACACACTCTTTCTCTCTCTACCGAACTTTAATATTTCAATGCTTCTCCAGTCTGCTTCAATACCAGATCACCCACTACAATAAACTTTGTGTATTCTGAAACTAGTCGGAAATGCACATACTAAAAGCAAGCAAAAAGAACTTAAATTGAAACCCAATTATGAATCTAGACTTTTATTTTCAAAAAAAAAGATAAAAAAATATTTTCCACCTGATGATGTTTTAGAAATCAAGTAAAATGTTACAACGACCACTATTTTTTAGCAACGCACCTAGATTGGCATTTTAGGTGTCTCCTCCCTCCGAAATTCAACTTCGTGCAGTGGCGTTTGCAAAATATATTGTTACGTGACTTAATTCTCCAAATAAGGCATATCATTAGCATGGTAAAACTTACCTAAATCTGAACTGTTCACCTAATTCATCTGCATCTCGAGGAATTATTTCAAATATCCCAGAGAACGGAAATGGATGACCACCATAGGCGTACTCTGCAAAATAAAGCAACACAAAAATTGTTTATCATTTAATACAAACTGTTTGAATTTGAATTTATTTAACGACTTTAGGCAACTTTGACTCAGGCCAGTTTCTCTCTTCCATGAATTCGAATTTTATTTATGGTTATTAGGTATCTAAGGCTCATGCCGGGATAGGGGAGGGGGAAAGATGCGGAAAGGTGTAGGCCAGTGCCTAAGTTAAAGGTACCATCCCGGCATTTGCTTGGTGTGACTGAAGAAAACACCTGAAAAAAAACTCAATCAGGATGATCGTCCGCTGGGATTGAACCCACGACCTCCGGAATGCTAAGCCAATGCTCTACCATTGAGCCAAAGCCGCTCGGTTCTCTTCTATAAATTCTCCTCATCTACCAATCCGATTCTATTAAATCTACCATCAAATCTTTACGTATTTTATTCTTGATGTACATCGATTTAAGTTGCAAAATTATATCCTAATATGTAATATATTTCTTCTATTTAAACAGTGCAGAATAATGTACTTGGAAATCCCCTTAGAAAATACCTTTTTGTACTGTTTTTCCCCAAATCTTGCATACTTGATAAACAAAAATGCGAAGTGTACAGAGGCTGGCTCTAAATTCGCTTGCAGTCAGGAAAACAAATTAAAAAAATTGAGGAGCTTGTAAGTAAACTGGGAACTCGTCCATCAATTAAGATTAATTAATGGTAACACTTTACTGTTAAGATTACAATGTTTACGATCAAATCAAAATGAAAAAAAATAGTAACTAATCTACATATACAAAAATACCTAACGTATAACGTCTGTCTGTTCTTCCAGCGGTTTTTATTGGACTTCCCGTTAGCCTAGAAAGCGCTCAAATCCCGACATGAAGATTCGAGGTTAAGGCGAAACTTCGGGAAAAATAAAAATTTTGGAATTATCCTCGTAATTACACAAATCTCCGGATTTTGAAAATCTACTTCCTGTTGAGCAAGTACGATGAAATTCGGCGTGAAGATTGGTAGGCAGATTAGAATTACGGGAAAATTAGCAGATGCAACTAGTTACTTTTCCGAATAACACGCCCCAACTCCCGGGTATCGAAAGTGCAGCTCGTATTGGGTTAGAAGCTCAAATTCACCATGAAGATTAGTTGGTTGGAATTACGGGAAAAATAAAAATGAAATTATCCAATTAAAGTAAACCGAATAACATCTCTTACCCCGCGTATTGAAAATGCACTTCCCGTCGGGCTAGAAAGCTGAAATTCTGGAAGAATATTGCGCTGAAGTCAGAAATAATTACGTAGAAAAATAAATAATTCACAATTCCCTCTTCCTCACTACCTCAATAATAACACCCTACCTCGAAAACAAGAAATGAAACAACTACCGGTACGTTGTAGAAGTGTTATTTTGGTGTTGTGACAACGATATCCAGTTAAAAATGATAGCTAAGAATACGCTTGGCGGTAATGAGCTTAAAACTAGTCTGTGATAACCACAAAGACAGAAAACATAGACCACATAAATGAAAAAGGCTGAAACATGTGTTCATTTCTCCAACATATAATATCACTCAAATTTTTCATTGTAACAAATTTTCCCGACCTGCTGATTCATTCGCAGCGTCGTACTTTTTCAGCACACACAATGAGACACTCATAATGTTCTACAAGAACTGTATATTTGGTATTAGTTAAGTACTAGCCGAAATACAGTCTATATAAAGGTAAGAGCTTACTAAACGCCTCTTACCTACGCCGTATATTTGAACTCCAGAATGGAAGACTCCAAGTCCAAGAGAAGAAGTGTATTCATTGATCCAATACTGCAAGGAAAAACAATTTCAAATGAAGGAGTTATACAAAACACATTATAAAATATCTCATCAGAAACGTCATGAAGGTAAAAAAAAAGAAACAACACTTCTCTACAGTAATCAAGTTCTCCCATATCTATAATGTCAACCGAAATACAATTCTGATTTACTTACGAGTACCTGTAGCCCGCCAGAACAGTTCTGGTATACTATTATTTAAGCATTAGTGTTTCAACTACAAACTGTGCTCTTCATAACCATAGTTTAGCACTCAGGAAGACAAAAACACATAGATAGTAAAGCAAAGAAAGGAATAAGAAAAAAGTACTAACTCCTAATAATCAGCCATGTTTGTCACGACTATAACGTAAATGGAACTCACACCGAGGAAAAAAAGTTCTTTACTGTATACATGGTTAGTATTAATGTATCGCATGCAATCTTCTAGGATCGTATGTGAACGAATAATAATAATAATAAAACGAAATCAAAACACTAGCATCAAAGAACATGAAAGACACACCAAAATTTCCAATCTTGTCTCGGGCTTGTCAAGACATCTCAAAGAAACGTTATCATCGAAACATTCCACATCTTACATAAACCGGATTCACACATTGATAAGATTCGTTAGAGAAACCTATCGCGTGATTACAAGAAAGACTTCTCTCAACATAAGGCTTTGCTTTCGTTTCTAAATATTTTCCTTACAGACAATTAACATCCTCAAATCCAATAGGTTGAAGGAAGAAATGAGAGTTTACACGTCAGTACTTCAATAATAAAATACCACAACTGTTCCGGGAAATACAACGCAAACCACTTTTAATAGTGAGCCCCATTGCGCCCAGTACGAAATTATTGATACTTTCTTCCAATTCTTCTTGTGTCATTTAAGTGTATTGTTTCATTAACAAAAAGTGTTTGACATATATTGACAATCTTTCATCCACTAGTTAACGCTCCTTTTCATACTGCCCCAACTGTTTTTAGATTTTGAAAATTGCGGGGGAAAAAAGCAATATTACAATTTTGGGAAAGTAGGCTCCATGGTGGTAAAGGAACTCTGTGATATGAAATTAAAGAAAAAATAAGTGTTTTATAAAGAATTCAATTCTTGCTGAGTTATTTGACGGCCCAGCTTACGACGTCATAATTCGCTGGTATCAGAAATAGGCGGAAAATCTCATTTAGTGATGTAGCTTCTGTTACAACTTAAAGAACATGATTATGGGTATTGACGGAATAAAGTACATTCGCGAAGTGTCTGACGGATATTGGTGTAATAATTTTAGCGGCTCATAACGGTAATTTGCATATTTATAAATCTTCATAAATCCGGGATTCCATCGTAACTGGTGTTACGCTCGGACACATTCAAACACAGAAACATCACAAATGAAAAGCTAATTTCAATTATGACACTACTGTTACAAAGAACGTATCCAGATTGAATGTTTCTTCCATTGTTTTTGTCTTTTAATTTCCTCGCAATATCAAAAAAGAAGGCATGAAGGGTGCAGGTCGATTTCCATTGTAGGAAACACACACATACATGCACAATCCCACACAAGCGGTAATTATAAGTCAGTAACGTACGATCATAAAAGTAAAACAATTCTTTTGGAGTCAAACATTATTCTACCGCACTAACACATCAACAACTTTCTGGAAGGACAGACTACCTCTTACAAGTCACTATGGGCAAATAGAACCTAGAGCGAGTATAACACCCGCTGCGCCTTATTTTTTGGGCACTTTTAGGCACTATCCAAAAATAGACTCCACCACGTAATGTTTTTTGGGTTTAGTTTAAAGTGTGTCTTTTAGGCAGAACTTATTGATACAAGTTTTTTTTTTTTTTAATAACTAGTTTTTACTAGAACAAGTGTGGGAGTTTAAAGTTAATAAAAAGGACCGTTTTGTACAAAACTTATTTACAGATTTGCTGAAATTAAGTTATAACTTTTTTTTTTTAAAAAAAAAAGCTACGTCTCGGTTAAGCAAGAGTTAGGATGAGGGGTTACACCAGCTAACTGAGTGTGGGAAGGAAGCCTTCTATAGAACCAGGTATTTTGCTTTGCCCGAGCTAACGGTAGTAGGTTTGAGACTAAGGTATACACCAGTTTAGTGCCAACTGAGTGGGCACGTAAAAAGAATAACACACCAGTTTAGTGTTAACTGAGTGTGTTGAGGTTTGGAAGGAAGCACACCAGTTTGATGCTCACTGAGTATGCGGGATTGGGTTTTGACCCAGAGCTAGTTGAGGATGGAAAGATGGAAAGGAGACGACCAATCGGACGAGTAATACTGGTTGCAGCGATGTCCGGATATTTATAGGTGTTTTGAAGGGTGTGAGCTTTTTGAATCCTTTTGACTGTAACGCCAATTTTAACTTTGGCTTTTTGGACGAACTGCTGATGCTGTTTGCTGGTTACTTTGCTATTTATTTATGTTGCAACACTTGTAGTACACATGTTTGTTTACGTTATGAATGTGTAGCACGTGGTAAGACACGCGGATCATTACAATATTGCAAGGAAATTAAATTGTGAAAACAAATTTTAAATATAGGTACATTCTTTGGAACAGTGGTTTAATAATTCAAATTATTTCTTTATTACTGATGTTTATGTCTGGATGTGTCCACACGTAACATCCGTTACGTTGGAATTCCTGATTTATGAAGACTCATAAATTTACAAATTACCGCTATGGACCGCTAAAATCAGTACAACACATATTGGACCCATATAACTTTATATTTTGTTCAATATTAAACCAATACATGTCAGGCATTTCGAGAATGTTACAATACCACCACTTACTACTAAACATTTTATGAGAAGTTAATACTTGTATAATAGCATAAAGGAAATAAACTCACCATATCATACACATTTAAGATCACCGGTTCTCGAGCCATTTTGGGAAGAAGTTCCTCTGTCTCTGCAGAGTAACCAAGACAACTTGGGAAAGGGATGCTGCAACGTGTACCAGATTGAAACATTCAAAATAAAACTTCAATCATCTCGCGCCTGTAACGAAAACATTACAAAAAGATTTAATTTTAACACTAATAAAATGTAAAACACACTCCATAAATCTAAAATACTCAGTAAATAATAATAGTAAATTATAAATAATAAATCACATCCATATTCAATCAACTACTGGATGAGACCTCTCCCCGGAGGGAGGAGATTGGTTTACTGCTCCCACGCTGACCAGTCGGGTTGAGAGAGGAGAGCCTAAGCTCTCACTGTGATCGCCACTATCTTTTAATCATAGCATCTCCCCAACTGCATCACGATGCTGGATTGGCAACGTTCCAGACCCACATGCCTTGGAAAAAATTCTTGGCAGCGCCGGGAATCGAACCCGGGACCATTAAGCGGTCTTAGGGAAGTGACTCTGGGAAGGGCAATTACTTTAAAAGCTATCGTTTAGAATGAAATATTTAAGTCATTTTTAGTGACTGGGGAAGGGGGGGGGGATGTCTCCCATAAATCCGCCCATGCTCGGGACCCCTCAATTCGTAGTCAGACACACTAACGACTAGGTCAACGGGGGTGGTAAATGTATCTTAAAAATATCAAACTAATTTAAAACAGGCACCGAGTCTAGGGTACAAATTATGTCTCCTTTTTGGAAAATTTTATACATAGTATCTATAATGGTTAACATGACGGTGCTTACTTCATATTATTCGTACACATTATACAATGCTACACTTATGTTATTCGAATTAATTCTATTCATAATTAAAAAAGCACAGTCCTTGTCAAATAGTTACGAAACTGAAGCAATTAACTCTAAGTCTTTCACTAACATGTCGTTAAGACCCTAGGGACAAAAAAAAAAAAAAAAAAAAAAAAGTTTACAACCTGTGAAATATTCCAAACTTTCGATTTCAATTGTAATATGGCAGTTTTACATGTATAACTGGAGTTTCTGAAGTCGAGAACATACTGAAGCACCCTGTGTGTTTTGTAAGACTGTACACATGCTAGAAGGAATGTTCAAGCATTATCAGTGAAGTAATAGGAACTTGTAACTGGTAGTGGTTTTGTTTCTCCTTTCTTGACATATTTCCTTACTGAATTAGAATTCTGCTTATGGTCTTTAGGCATCCACGGCTCACGTCGGGATAGGGGAGGGGAAAGGATGCGGGAAGGTATCGACCAAGGCCTAAGTTGAAGGTACTATCCCAGGATTTACTTGGTGTGACTCACTGAAAAACCTGTCAGGATAGTCGACCTCTTTGGATTAAACCCACGATCTCCCGAATGCTAAACGGACGCTCTACCACTGAGCCACGGCCGCTGGGTAATTACTTCATGAATGCCTACTGTCACTGTATATGCATTTGTCCCGAAGAATCCGAGTGAACCCCAGAGTTGCAAAGTATGGATAATTACTTTTCTGGGTCATCCAATTCGAAACCTTATGTGTAACTGATAAGACCGTTCCAAATAGAACGTGAAAAACGGCCGCATTTTTCCTTATGGTCTGGACCCAGGTACGCTCAAGGGAGAAAGATCAATGGCCATATTTGTGGATACATATCTGTTCACTCTATGTATTTGCAACCCATTCGACCGTAAGATACAGCAGGAAGTTTTTTATTACAGCCCTTGACAATTATTTAGAAGAAATACACATTTCGTTTCTTGGTAGTAACAAAATCTCAATTACAAGCAAAACCATATTCACAACCTGCCATCTAGCGGAACTTTCGGAAGCTCTATTTGGCCGTTTTAAAAATTTCCATTAAAAGCTATTCAACTGTCCCAAATATTTTTGTTCACCATTTCTTGTAAAATATACCATTCTATGACAGTAAAATGTGAAGGTCCTACGATGAGCCGTGTGCTCGTGGTTATACCCATGAGTTTTCTCTATCTTAATGCATCAACATTCAAAGTCCTCAAGTGGGAAGATGGAACAAGGAGAGGCCAAGTTTTCTACCTGATTGTACGTATAGATTGAAAAACATTATCAGTGATCAGAATAGCAACCACCTGACTCAAACTGAACCTTCGCCGACCATCCTGGCAGGTTTTTCAATGTTTCCCGTCAGTTTCACCAGGTGAATGCCGGGATGGTGCCTTAAGGTTAGTGTAAAGCAACGAATTATAAATATAGATGGCAGCACTACCTTTATATATGTTTTTGTTTCTTTCGTTGCACGCATTTGCAACGCTCCTCCCACAAATTCAAGCCTAAAAGTTCACAGAAAAACATTCATAACCAATACAAGAGTTCTATCAATGCCGATTTTTTATTTTATTTTGGATCATTGTTGAAAGAGCTTCATTGTTATAGGTTTGGATATTCACAACAATCGCGCCATTTGAACAAAGAACAAGAACGGAAATAAAAAATCCGCACGGATCGAACTCAACTTGTTATGAAGTCATGTTATGTTATGTTATGAACTCAACTTGTTATGAACTTGTCCTTCTCTTGACAGTTTAATTGAACTGTCTAGGCTTGAATTTGTGAAAGCAGCATCGCCATTTCGTGCAAAGAAAAAAAATTATATTAGACACATACAGATGTAGTGCTGCCATCTAGCGCTATATTAAGCACTGACCGATACCTTCTTCATCCTCTGCCCTAGCCTACATTGGTCTGAACCACAAACGCCAAAAGGCCATAAATAAATTCAGATTCAAAATTCAAACGTGACTCACACAAGTTTCTTTTGCAGAAACTAATCAATGTATTTCTGTGTACTTTTTACTTTAAAATCATACACAATTCATTATTCTATTTCTTACACACTTCAATAATTCGTCACGTTATACGTAGTCGGTATGAATCCGAATATTAAATTAAAATTTTAATAAACTTTTCTTTTTTGTACATATTCACAAATATTTTTGGCACTTCTCTCCATTCAATATAACATCCTTCTAATCTTAAAACGTTTGATCATTGAGCGAACGAGAAAATTTGTAAAAGACCCCTACCCCCTTCCTTGTGAGTACCTACCTGCCGATTTCAAAGTAGCTTTCGTATATTGTAAAAACCTTTCCACAAGAGACAATAGCATATTATGAAATTATTAGGCATATAGAAAGGTTACCAACGAAGTAATACTCATCAAAAAGTAGAAACTCTTCGAATCTATTTTACTTCAGTAAACACCAGTGACAGTCTATTCGCACTAGATTATTTCTATTTGCAACTAAGTTTCTGTCTACTCACCTAAACAATCGACCACAATGTATTTCCAGTCATTGCAGCTGAACCTCGCTACCATACACTACGTTTCAGGACATACCCAACAACTTCCCCACAGTTCAACGCTTCTTTCTACACGGAACATGAAAAAAAAAAGCCAAAGATAAATAACATAACCATACAACAAACAATATGTTTTTATTTAATCATGTGGAGCAATGACTAATCTTACACGCACGCATGACGAAAGCACATTTGGTGATATCACGCAGTACGAATGAGTTTTTGCACACACCTTACGTTCGCATTGTGTAGTCATTTCTAGTTTTAAACAAAGTCCAATAAACTACAAATAGGATGACTAATAAAACCAGTTTTAACTTTTTCCTTGTAATTTTGTATAGGTCAACGTTCCGCAAACTGTGGTCCTCGAGGTCTGCATTTAGGCTGAACTTATCAACTAATAAAACTGATCCGATCCGCACTTAAAAACATTTTCCCAAACGCTGGTGTAGGTCATAGAATGAATTTATCATTAAATAACAAAGTTCCTCAAAGATATCACAAATCAAATATCAAAATATTTTTCTTCAGTGTTTTAATACCTTTCTAGACCTTACATTATAAGAGAGCCACAGTAACCGTCAGTTAGATTCTATTTGCACTTACAATTTGATCAACTGGATAGGATTCAAACCAAAGCAACCTCGAACTTTCAATGTATTGTTTAAGATTGCCATCTTTATACAGAAAATAGTACTTCAGTCATGATGATTGGCAACGTTTGAGACTGAGGATTCTTGTTTACTATACGAACAAACCTTGAACTCTCCTGTTAGATTTTAAGTTTTCCATTATGCATGAAAAGCCTGTTTTTGTTACTGTTCACCAAACGTACTCAAAAAGTATTATATAGAATGAATAAAAATAGCAATAGCTACAGCAGTGATCTCACGAACTATCGTGCCGTCACCAATTAGCTTTAAAAACCGAATTTCCTTTGAAGATTTTTAAACTTACAGATTTGTTGTGAGGTCCCGATGTTCATGCTGCAAAGTAGGCGCTATGCTTTTGGCGTATTTCCGACTTTTTAGACAACCATCTGCTACCTTTATAAAATTGAAGTAGCTTCCCCATTAGTCTCTCAATGTCCCCTGTCTGCTCACGAAGAACCTTATAAACAATATTCTTTTGAGAAGAAAGCATGGTTATTTCTCATAAGCTCTGGTTCTTTTAGTTTCTTACTGATGCGGTTCAACTAGTAACTAATTAATTTGGATGGTCGATGCTAATTACTGTGTTAAATGCTACCAAGCCACAAACACAGACAGAAAAGTGTGGTATGCCAATTTCTCTCTCGAAAAAGTAATTTAGAAAAAAAGTAGATTGTTTACCATTATTTTTTTGTCACATACGAAACACTTGCCCGGAAAAAAAATGGTGGTAAGTCTCAGCTAAATTTTGTTGGTGGGAGGGAAAACCCCTCCTCCTTTCCCAAGATTTCGTTCCCTGAGCCGGAAGCATATCTATGACTCGTAGGTTCCTAGGCAAAATAAACTGATGGTAGTTTGCCATTGCTTGCCAAGGCAATGTTAATGTTCTAATGAGCAGGATCCACAATGTTTGGTGGATTACGATCCACTACATATCCCAGCGCGATTGGGAACAACCACGACTCCTTGATCTCACGACGACCAGCGAAACCACTAAGCCGGGGACACCAAAACCCATAGGGATAATCAAAGCTACAGAGAAAAAGTTTATGGGAAAATGTTAAAGCAGAATTCATTAAAATGCTAATTAGATCCACTGCAGGACATTACTCAAAATTCGAGATAAGAACCGATGAAACAGAAGTCACCCACCACGTACAAAAAATTATTAACTACACAACACACACCGCTCATGCGACCCACGGATGGCAGAGCTTAACACGCTCGCTTTCTATGCGCGTGGTCACTGGTTTAAGTCCAGAAGGGGTCCATTAAGGAAGTCGTTCGGAGCTCACTGTTTCAAAAACTGTAGGTTCAGTCCGTAGAAGCTCACCAACTTGTTTAGGACATTAATAATTAAATCAATAAATCACACCGCTGATTATAAATTTATCTCTTTTACAACTAATCAATGTAGGTATCTCACACCATCTACTTGTAGTACTAAAAAAATACTGTATATATCAAACCCTACCTCACTAACCTTATTCAATACAGTATCAGTCCGGGCTACTTTACTACTAACAGTTTACACACGCAAGCACTACGTCGCGTTTCCTACAAGGAAAACAAACGTACCTCAATTATTCTAGTATATAAACAGCTTGAATGCATAAACAAATATGCGAAGTAGTTTGAAACGCTTTGAAAGACATGGTTTCTGTCATTATGTCATAATACTTCCGCAGGTTGTCATGCATGAGAAACTTCGTATAATCAGTTTCTTTTGTGTAATCTTCCATGAATGTCGATCGAACAATGACCTATTATAATGAGGCTCCAACTTTTCTATAAAGCAAGTGTGAGGCAAGTTAATTAAATTACTAATGACTAGTGTGTGTGTGTGTTTAATCAATATTAATGTGAAAGTGGAGTAAGAGTGACCTTCACTTACAAGCGTGTCAAACGCGCTTTGAAGAAAACAAACAAACACAAAGCACAACCCATACGAACACGGGTTCACTGTATGCATTCTTAGACACATCTGCATTTGCATAGTAAGTCTACTACTTACGCACTCAACACCTAATTATTATCATTATTACTGCAAAACAACGTTCTCGGTCATACTTTGCATTATGCATTCGAAGGGGTAGGGTAAGATGGGGGAAACTTTTTTATTTTCCTTCTTCTGTAAATATCACATCAAAAACAAACCATTACATGCGTCTAAAGAGATCTTAAATCCATGTATTTATTTATCTGTATTGTATATAATTAACAATTTCATGAATGCTAATCTGCTTACTCCTTAGTCCGTGCATTAAAAACCTAGAACTATATGAAATAAAAAAAAACAACAACAACATAGGACTAACAGAAGAACGCTATCAGCACAGAAATCCAAGAATAACCATTTTTTTCTCCACAATTGCTAAATATTGGAAAACCATGAAAACATCTGCGGTGTTTACAGAAACTGGAGCTATCATGGGCATAGACTTCATTTTAACACATAGTTAAAGAAAAAAAACTAATTACCCCGTGTTACTCTACCAAAGAGTGCATCTCGTAAAGTATTCCGTTTTGACATTAAGAAAATTCAAAGAGAATTACGTACCGGTAAAACCAGTCACAAAACCCAAAGAAGGAGACTGCCTCAACACTACACAACATTTTCAGGTCAACATTTGATTTGCCCCTAGTAACTGTGTGAATGCGTGGAACAAATGCATACCTAATACAGCAAATGAATGCACCCACTTTACTGTATGCTATCTCACGATTACTTTTCAAATATTGTTTAAGCTGGCCCTTACTATAAATATCTCACTTCTCAACACTAGGCATAAATGTTACAGAGAAAAACGGAAGCCATCTGAAATCGTACAATTCTCGTGGTTGCCTCTTCAAAGCATACACAACATTCATACCAGAACCCTGAATTTCCCTTTGCATGCTCAGTGAATGTACCAGCATCTCGGATACTTCCTCAAGGAACACTTTTAAGGACACCTCGGATCTCTTTGTATGTAAAACATGACGATTTCATCACACAGGCAATTGCATGTATTGTTTCTGCTCAGATCATGGATCTAACTGTACTCAATTACAACAATCGCGTCTTCCAAGTTGTTGCAAGGACGATATAAACAGTAGGATCCAAATCATACAAAGCAAATAAAAAGAAAACAGGTTCGAATCAATAACATGTTACTGAATTAGAACGTACCGAATTAATTACGAAAATAGCTCATTTAATAAATTAATAATAAATACAAACTTATCAGATTTTATCATTTAATTTCATATAAAAGCGTATTGTTGTTATAAACTTGGTTTTATTTTTAGCAATTAACTTCAATCTAAAACTTAACGGCGAGATTTGTCAATTGGATATTAGTGTACATTCACTGAAAAGCTCTGCTCTAAACTTTTCAATGTTACGTTACTCCGTCCGTGACAATGAGTCAAGTTACTATCTATATTTAACCTGCTCTCTTCCGATTTCTAAACAAAAATACATACAATGACGTCATGTTTAAATCAGTTCCGCTTGGATTGATTAATTGTAGTGTTTATTCTCACTGAATGGACTCTGCTGCTCTGACTCAGAAAAACACAAAATGACTTGTCACGAGGCTGTACCGGAAGAATGAATTCATTAACGATTTTCAACAACAACAACAAAGGCCGTTGGTAATGTGAAAAGTATAGAAAACTTTAATAATAATAAAAAAAAAAAAAATACAGGTAATGCCAATAGCGTGTTCAAAACAACGAAAACAGGTAAACGTCACGACTTGTAAACGTCACGTATTTAATGCTTAGTTGTTCATTATTTAGTTTACCTTGATTCCACCTCACCTATCATCTCTTTGTCGAAACTCTATATTTCTGGTAGCCCCGAATTATCCCGAACGGTTAGCATGCTCGTGGTTACGGGGTTCAAGTGCCGTGTAGATCAACTGAATGGTATGTTTTACCAAAAACGGTAGGTTCCGTCCTTAGAAGCATACCACCTCGTTCAAGATCTTAACAACAAATTAATGAATCCTGTATAGTTATGGTCTTTATAGCAAATTAAGCCTATAAGTCAACAGCCACTGTGTCTTAACTTTCACACAGTTCGTACGAGACCAAAAGGAAAAGGAAGCGGCTCTGGCCTTACTTCAAGGTATCATTACGGCATTCACCCAGTTCGATGGAAATATTTGGTAACGCCTCAGTTAAGACGGTCGGTTCACGAGTATGAACCACCACACAAACATCCCGATTATGAGGTGAGCAACGTGCCTCTGAGCCACCGCATTTGGTAATACAGGTACGTATTCGAAACCGAGATCAGGATTCCGGAATCGGAATTTTAATTTCTGTGATTTCAAATTCCGGGATCACAAAAACGGAACATCTTTTAAAGTCCGGCAAGGGTACATGGTAACAAAACAATAATCGAATTCGGTCTTCTTAAAACGTTTGATAATCTCAATGACAATTTTCGAAATTGTGGAATGTTGGAATCTAAAGAGTTCTGAATTCCTGAATTAACTTTGGATTTCCAGAACCCTCTATCTAAGGATTTGTCCCCACTAATACGAAAGTTGGATATTTCGTAATGTTGACGAATCACAAGAACGATTTATTCAGGTTATTTAAAAAGTTGTTATATAATAATAATAATGTTGTATTAATAGTTTTACTAGAATTCATTATCTAAGCCCACTTGAAATCTGGAGAATGTAGATCCCTCGCGAGCTTAAGATTAATGTAAAGCAAAGATCTCCAACAAAAGATGGCAACACTATCTGCGTATATGTCTAATGTATTGTTATCGTTGCACGAAATTTCAATGCTGTTCTTACAAATTCAAGACTAGAGAGTTTAAACTTAAAGGAAAAGTAAGTTCATAACCAATTAAAGAGTTCTATCCGTGCCGATTTTTTATTTTCTTTCCTGTTCATTGTTGGAAGAGCTTCATTATTATAGGTTTGGATATACATAACGATGAAGCGATTCCAATACTCTTGAATTTGTAGTAGCAGGATTAAAATTCCGTGCAACGATAAAAATATATTATATTAGACATATACGGTAATAGTGCTGTCATCTTTTGTTGGATATCTTTGATTTACATTAACATTAACTTACTGGAGAAGGTAGTGACCAGGACTTGTACGTACTATCTCGGTAGTAGACTGGCTGGACAGTGCAAAAACGCTGGTAAAACGTCAGCCAGGATGACTGACCTCGCAGTCCTGATCCGTAGCTCACTATCTTTCCCAATAGATAATGGTTTATAGTGACGGTAGTACTTTTCAGTTAAGCACAAACTTCATAGAATTTACAGCAAAATGACCATAATGCAAGCAAATAAGACATTCTATTCGGATATAATTCGATGCTGATCTTCCGAAGTTTTATCAGTCTTTTAACTTTCGATTACTCTAATGTCGGATATGCATCGCTGATAATGATACTGTCACCTTTGTGCAACAACTTCCTAACAACCAGACATACAAGTAAAACTTCAAACATGTAATAATGTAATAAGTGGCCTTGCTCCAACGACCTTGCACAAACTTCCTTTGAAAGTTCCACTTCAAAACACAAGACACGGATCAACTTTCACCTATTACAACGTTTTGATGACGTCATACCTAATATGCGATATCGGTTTAAACGTCTCGTTTTCACACCACTTAAATTCAGCGCAACGAACATAAAAAAAGCGGAACATGATACAATATGGTAAGAAACCAGAAGAATATTGTTATCATTTCTGCAGTTTCTAGTATTCAATTGTCGAAATTGTACGTTTTCTTTTTTACAGTCTTATGTTTCCTTAATATATGTAGAAACTACAGAAGTCACAAATAGTGCATTCATTCACTCTTTCTTTTCACATTTCACATATCAATTATGATGCTTCGTAGTAGTATGCTCCAATGGGCAAGTATAATTAATCCAGGTGAATTTTCCAATGGTTAACAAACCCATTGTTTTCAACAACCAATGTTGTTTTACAATTCTAAAAATATTATATTTGCTCTCTTTAAGCCATAGTGCTGTTCTGGTCCATAAAATTATAATTATTTTCCAACTCACCTACCATCGCCCCTCGGCTCCCAACCCTCATCTACTATTTACATTGATTCTAGGAACATTTTCAAACTTTCATTTGTCATCTACCAACTTGGTCAATCTGTACAAAGCATTTTTTT
>JAGDQP010026314.1:0-26041 GCA_022664845.1 Lepisma saccharinum
TGCTAGGTGTGTTCCTTCTTATTAAATTTGAAACCTGCTGCGCAAGCGAATAGTGTATTCCGGAACCGTGTTCCACTCCCGCGGAACATACTTTTTCTGTCTTTCCCAAGTTTTCTTTTTTCAATATTATTATTCTCTCTTTCATCCTTTCACACCTTTCTTTTTTCGTTTTACATTCATCGCTGTTCCGTTGCGGAATGAAGCTGAAGAAAGGAAAGGAAGACGCCTAATCTATAACCAAGACTCTGCGACATGGGAGGCGAAATTGGATCCCGGACAGCGAATACAAATGCGGTTATTAACGCTCGTACTCCGTTATGTGAGCGGGGTATCTTTTTTAATTTTTTTTTTGTTTGTAGCTGTACAGAGAGAGGAAGTGGGGAAGTGGTTACTTTTATGCGAAAGAAAATGATTTTTAGTCTGTGATCTTTTTTCTTTCGCAAATTGGTTTATCACGCGTATGCGTCAGTGATGCCAATCCAGCTACTTTATAGCCAGATTGGATAATTCTTACCTTGCTCGGCTGTATACGAATGTTAATGTTTATAGCTTCCAGTGGGCTGAAAAAAGAGTGACACAAAAATGTTAATTTACCTTGTATATTCGAAAGTTACTTCACTTTCATACACAAACACTTCGACTCGGGGTATTCTGTATGAACAGAAGTGGGTCGAGTCAGGTTAAGTGCGCGCTAAACGGTGCAATGTACGCTCTGCGGTTTTGTTTCCTTACTATCGAAATGTAAAAGAAAGTTTAAATCAATTGCAGCAAATATGACGGCTTCCGACAGATGATAAGAAATTGTACGTTTCTGTTAGTAATTATATGTAACCATGTTTATCCGTACATGTACGAGGTGTGTTAAAAAAAAAACGAACTTTTGAAATAGCACGTTAACCGGCATAGGCATGGCTGCTGAGCGCACCTAGCGGCAGGTTTCGACAACAAACTGCCATTTAGCTCGTTTCGCTATGACCGTTAGTCGCCGAGCTACAGCCAATGAAGTGAGCACGTGCACAAGCTGTTCGTCGGATTAGTGACAAAATTCGTGCCGCGTTTGTTGAATATTGAATAACTACGGATGAAGAGCGACGCGTGAGTCGGCGCATTGTCGTGGTGCATCATCCAAGTCTGTTTTTCCTACAATTCAGGCCACTTCCTGCGAACAGCACCCCTAAAATTTCCTGGTACAACTGTTTACCATCTGATCACGTGGTACAAATTCGTGATGGACAATGCCTTTCCAATCAAAAGAACACAACCAACATCACCTTGATCTTTAACCGACTAATGCGTGCTTTTTGGGGACGAGGAGACCTTTCTCCCACCCACTGTGACGACGATTGCATTTGCACCTTCGTTTCAACATCACAACCATAAACCTACGTCTCATCTTCTGTTATGATGTTCTTAAGGAAGTTTCCATTGCCATGTGCAATGGCAAGTAGTTCCTGACTGATTTCAGCACGGTTCTGTTCGCGATCGTCAGTCAACAAACGCGACACGAATGCTGTCATTAATCCGACGAACAGCTTGTGCACATGCTCATTTCAGCGGCTGTAGCTCGGCGATTAACGGTCATAACGATACGAAGCAAATGGCAATTTGTTATCTAAACCTGCTGCTAGGTAGGGCTGCTCCGGTAATCGAGTATTCGATAACAATTCAATAAAATTTCAAAACCGTTTCGTCGATAAAGAATTTTAATTTTATCAAATTATCGAACTTTCGAGACTCGAAATGTTAGAGGTACTCGAAATGTTCAAGATTCGAAATGTTCGAGGCACTCGAAATGTTCGAAACATTCGACGAGTTCGAGACACTCAAACTATTCGAGAGTGTCGAATTATTTGAAAGTATCAAATACTGAGACATCTCAATATGATCGCATTTATCGACTCGTTTGAATATTTTGAAAAGTTCGGGATTATCGGAGTGTTTGGAAGAAATAATACATTCGATGTTATCATAGTTGTACATAATGCAGGGTGTTCATTTTAAAAGTTACCCCCTTGAAATGAAATTTTTCCCACAGGTCTTTAACACCAATGTACAAGGTTTAAGTAGTCTGTCAGAAGAGAGAGAAAAAAAGAGGAAGAGAAAAAACATGCATCACCCGAACGGGATAGGAATCCAGGACACCATTGTCTACAAACCGTCACTTTACCGATTGCGCCAACAACAAGGCAGGCAGAAAAAGGAGAATTTTGCATCTGGTTTCGAGGATTTAAATTAAAGTTCTGGATGGAGACAACTTCTGGTATAGGTAGAGGTAAGGAAGTTCGATAAGACTTATTGAATTTAGGATTTGAAAATTTATTATCCGCCATTCAAAACCCTTCGAGAATTTGAGATTGCCGTTTTTCGTGTAATATCTAAATTTCGAGTATCATTGAAAGAAATCTTGAGAATGTAGGGTGCGAAGCTCCCTTATAGATCGCGCTGTCTGTCCGTCCGGCCGTCTATCTGTTTGTGACATCCGACGATAACTTTCGAACGGATTGTCCGATTTTAATGGAACTTGCTTTAAAATGTTCCCCCTTTGCTTTCGTCAGACACCTATTGTTTTTGGTTGCCTTACGCAAATGGGAACTCTCCCGAATCGGAGTATTTGTTCCTACTTTGAGCGTAGGCGTGTAAAAGCAACGATAACTTTCGAACGAATTGTCCGATTTTAATGGGGACTGGTCTAAATGCATGTGTTAAGTATCTGTTGCTTTCGTTACCTTACGACTTCGCGGTTCCCCCAAATTCGGGTATGCAAACCCCATTCAACATTAGTTTCTGTATACACGTCTGACTGGAGCCTCGACTTTGAGGGAAGGGTGTTATCGATCAGCGTCCTTTGTCGAGCGGATTGTCAAAATGTTCGAGAGTTTTAAAATATTTGAAGCATTCGAAGTGTTTAAGACTCGAAATGTTTGAGATTATCAAATTAATCAAGCATTTAATTTTGCGTGGATTTATCGTGACATTTTAATATTTCGATGATTTTATTAAACTATTTCAAGTTGTCAAAGAAATGAGCTGCTTTGGTTTCAGGAAATGGTCCAAATGTAAAGAAAATTGAAACACCGAAAAGGGACATAGACGTAATATATTTAAGAGTGAATTTACATTATCACAAAATATCGTTTTGTACATACGACGCCCAGCGACTTTGGGGCACACCAGCTTCAGATTTAATGGGTATCTGCGGGGAGGGGGGAGGGAGGCGGCCGAAACGTGGTGCAGATAACATCACCTTCATCTACGGCTGAGATCAAGAAAGTTTGGAGCCTTAACTCCGCCCCCACCCCCTATATGCCTTCATGGCATGGTGCTAATCACAAGGGAGAACTTTACTTACTTTTACGTATGACAGAAAAGAGACAAAAGGGTTGGAGGGGGTGAAGGGGAGAAAAAACATACGTGCTCTGACTGGGATTCCAATCCAGGACCGATTACGACGGGTAGACAAGAGGTATTGAGGTACGTCTTGCGAAAGATTTAAAAGGGTGCCTTGGTCAATGTTTGAGGGAATGTACAACCAGGCCTACGTAGTACATTTATATATATTCGTGAATAAAGCGTCGTCTGGTAACTGGAAAATTTTGAACCTTTTAAACTTGCTATTTTTTTGCCATTCATATCACGCGGAAGTTTTCTTCTCAATATTAAAGATGTAATAATTACATTTCATACGGCTCTAATTCAATTTGCGTATCAAATTCAATAACTTGCGATCACTTCTTAAGGAAAGAAAAACATACTATTATTTCCTCAAGAGTTCTCTCAGCTGTTTCGTATTACGTTAAAAACGGACTTTCAAAGAAACCCCGCCGTGCAATTCTTTGGTTTACCATTGTTGAAAGAAATATGATCTTTCAATGTCCTGCACACAGCACCTATCATTGTTTCTTTCTTTTCCGAAACAAAAAGCCAATCACTTATCTTTTACTGTCATTTTTGCATCTGAAATTTCTGTAATGATCACATTTTCAAAATACCCGAAATTTTGATAATATTAGAACTTTCGATAATACCCGAAACTTCGAAAATACTCGAACGGTTTTGAGTAACCGATGACAACTCGATAAATTTTCACATCCGAAGTTCGATAGGTCCTCAGCCTTATCGAACACCCCTAGCGCTATTTCAAAAGTTCATTTTTTTAACACACCTCGTAGCTATGTCACGTAATATTTTTGTGGAACAGTACTTTGTAGTTAAATAAAGTGCAGTTCCGAGTTCTGTAGACCTCTGAGAGGGGTCTTGGCTAGCGCGGGGGGTGAAGTGGGGTGCACAAGCAATCAGCAAGAACTCGCGCTTTTACTACCTACTCGCATTGGATATTAAAAGTGTCTTCCCACCCATGATCACGCGACGACTCCTCCCTCGCGGCTACGTAACTCTTAACTATTAGTAGTAGTAGAAGTAGAGCTAATATATTCTCACACATCAGTAAAAATTTATCGTCTTTAAATACATGTAGGAACTAATTAATTACACCAGTCAATAGCTGTCATCAGATATTTGTTTTATACAGAGTGTTGCAAAAAATAAACCTATTTCCATACGGTTATTATCGGGTTTTGAGATACACAAGAAGTCAACACTCCAACCCAAGTTATCACATTGGTATGCCATTTGAAATACTGACGGGTTGACATGTGTCCATAGCTTTATTATTCGACCTAACGCAAATTTCCATGCCGCTGAGTTTTATCTTCTTTTTTTTTTTTTTGTAGCAATACCGACTTGGTAGAGAATTGACTTCGCATCTGAGGGGTTCTGGGTTCGATTCGAGCGGCGATCTTCCTGACTGAGGATTTCTTCCTCCGCCACACTAGGCAGATGCCGTGATGACATCTTCAACTTAGGCTCCGGCCGACTCCTTCCAGTACCCTATCCCGGCCGGAGCCATTACCTAAAGCCTATAAAAATTCAATTTCAATTTGTGGCATGTTTCTGAAAATTGTTTACAATGTAACAAATCCTCGTCATCACACTGGGAGGTTAAAGTAACTAACCTTTTGTTAACAACACATTGCGTTAGGATGAAATGAATTGAATTTTATTTAGTTCCTTTAGGAAACTTTGCAAGAAAGGTGATAATGGAAGTAGAAGCTATGATGAGAGATTAATTCTTTTTATGATATTTGCGCGGAATATTTTCGTTATCTCTCGCTGAAAATCACTGTGTTCTAGTATTTAGTGAACGTAAACTTTTGTCATAAAACTGTCTTAGAAAACTCACCACGTTCCTATATAAACAACCTTCCGCCTAAGAGTGCGAGATTCATGATGAAATTTGTTCAGAACTTTGCAATATGCTTCTGAAAATTACTTTAAGAAATTGTCGCACACAAAATGCATAGATGCAAAATCCTCTGTATGTCACGCGTAATCGTACTCAGAATTCAGTTTTGCTGCTTTTGCAATTCTGAATTTGCATCACTGGTATGCGTTGGTGCGTATGAAACTGAGTAGGAACTAAAATATCTTCAGCGTGAGGTCTGATTCCCCACAAAAGAGGGTTTGCTCTTTAGTTGTGTACGTGCACATGTTATCATATGAATTTTCAGTATATGCAAATTGTCACTCATCAATTTAATAATACATGGAGATTTTAAAATTCCTGTTCGTTAAGAAAAGCAGACTTGGAATAGCGTGGCAAGAATGCCGTCTCGTTGTTAATGAGATGAGCTTGTTACGTTCGTCTTTTTTATGGGAGGTGGAGTGCCTGTTCTAACTTGTAATTTTGAGTAGTAGTGCGAGAATTTGGATTCGTCCCAAGGAATATCATCCATCAGAATGGAGACAGGTTTAGGCCGTAAATGCAAATATAACCCAAGAATACAAATTAGAAAGACTAAGGAGATTAGATTCACTGTGGTAAAAATTGTAACAGAACTGGGAGAAAACTGCTGACTGGAATAAAGGAAGCTAGGAAATGATTGGATATATTCTGTAAGAAAGTCGTAGGAAATGGTGAAAAATTTATTCGATACGTTGATAATTGTGTATATATCCTGTCGAAATACTTTTATTCAATTTTTTGCTTTGGAACAATTGCTTGTTCAACTATGTTGTCTGTGGCTGGGGAAGCGAATTGGCTCTGTTTACTTAGTTTTGAATGGTGGTGGTGGACATTTTGCTTCCATGTAACGCTTTGTTCCACAAAATCCAATTAAGAGCTTTTGATGGAAAGCTTTCCGTGTTCATGTACAGTTGGAAAATAAAATCCATTAATCGTATTTTTTCCCCCTTCCAATTTTAAATCTGGTGGAGTAATCCGTTTATTCGTCTGGGTTATTAATATTAGTTGTGGCTGGTGTTGACTAAACTGTCAGGCTCGGTTCCCATGGGATTCAGTTTTAAAACACAAAGCGATGCTGTCCTTGCTTGTAATTATGTTGCGTATTGTCCGTTAATCAAATATCATGACAGACAAACACGTTGTAATTACTCGTGGCTATTTTGACTCTGTCCAAACACGTGCAGACAATTACCTTAATTTACTATTCAAGCACCGAGAAGCTCAAGTTACTTCCAACAGCTGCTAGTGGTTTTATGGATACATCATATAACCAATAAACCTTTTGATTTTACGATAGTTGCCAACAAGCTTTCTTTATACTGGCAGTTATGTGACTTTCTGATGTTATACAAATGATCATATAGGCTTCGAAAATTTTCTATTGTAGTGTTTTTCTTTGAGTATTAATTGTGAGTTTATTTTATGTATAGAAAAGTTCATCATGATGAAGATATACAAAGGGAAAATAACAATTGTTCAAAAATAGAAGAGCAAACAGTATGTTAAATGAATACAGATATGTCCTTTATTGTAGACGCTCTTGTTGCGTTATTGCTCCGTTAGCTTGCCTTATATACTGAAATTAAATTATTTATACCAACAAATATCCCATCAACAAAAGAATTTACATCATTTATAAATTTGCCAAGATTTTTAAGTATTATGGGACAGTCCGAATTCAGAGAAATCACTACTTTTGAAAAATTAATCCTTTGGCCATATTTTGAAATGACAAGTTTCTGGATGTACAGTCACGATCGAAAGTTTTGTCCTGTTGATAACATTTATTTTGCGATTAACTTTGGAATGAATGGACCGATTTGAGTACGGGTTTTCGCAACTTAAAGAGAGTTTGGTTTTCTGTAAGTTATAAAAACTTCACCCAAATCGGTTTATTCGTTACAAAGTTATTTGCAAAAGGAATTTTATCTACGGGAAAGAACATTTAATCGTGAGTGTACAAATACAAGATACATGAGGTGTTACATAATGATGATTTTGACCAATTAGTTGGCACCTTGTAGCAGCTAGATATCATGAAACTACAGTCATTAACATTTCAGTAGTTCATTTCTCCGTGATTTGAGCGCACACGTGAGTGTGGGTTAGCTGCTTAATTACAATGAACGAAAATCATTTTAAGCATCTGATTATACTGCTTCCAGAATTTAAAAGGAAATTATTATAATATATAAATGTTACAAAAAGCATCGGCTATTACATGTGGATGGTGTGTAGAGAATGCACAGAACATAAACCCCAAAATACAAGACCATTACTTTCTCCCCCTTATTTATATCGATACTAACTGATATTCCTCCCGTTGGTGCGTTGCCAAATGTAATCAAAGTAAGCCTCGAGGAGAATAGTCCAACTGTGGGAATTGGAGAATTCACAATGTATTTGGTAGTTTTTCGATAAGTTACAGAGTAAAACGTGTCTAACGGCGTGGGTTTGATTGATCATTTTGCTGAACTCGTGTATGGGATAACTATACTATATGTTGCTATCAGCCTACACTTGACAAAACATGGAAATAAATAGGCGGTACGTTTATGTCAGCATTCTACTTTAATGGGCCTACTATAAAGCTATCTAAAAAAAACACTAGTTTTTTTTTTAAATTATGTATTAGGGTGTATCTAATAAAAAATGTCGAAAATTTCGGTGCCCTAGTGATAAAACGCGGGCATCAGTGGCAGAGACTTTTTTTTTTCTTCATATTTTTCGAAGTCGTTCTGGTTCCGGAGTGACTGAAAATTTTACAGCACCCACGCAACATTTTCCTAAAAATTGCATTTTTCACCTTCTCAACCCAGTTTTTGTCAGTTTTAGTGTTTTGAAACGTCATGGACATTAAACAAAATCTCAGACCCCCTTCTTATGGTGTTTATGAAAACTAATACCTCAAATAATGTAAAAAGGAAATGTCCTTATTTTATAAAAGCATGTTTCGCTTTAAGAGATTTCTGTGACGAGCGCACGAGAAAATAGTAAGAAGACGCCAACGGTGATTTTTTTCCTCCGGATTCTCATGAACAAATGGGCAATTGAAACAGTGGAGCCTGCGAATGAATTTGAAGTTTATTTATGGCCTTTAGGCATCTAAAGTTCAGGCCGAGATAGGGGAGAGGAAAGGATTCGGGAAGGTGTCGGCCAGGGACTATGTTGATGGTTTCATCCCAATATTTGCCTGGTGACAGGAGAAAACCTGTAAAAACTTCAGTCAGGATGGTCGGACGATGGGATCGAGCCCCACAACCTCCCGAATGCTACGGCGGCTCGGTATGGAACCTGGGAGGAGAAAGCAGCTTTTATTTTGACGGCTACTGACTCTTAATTTGCCTTATACTGGAGTTCATGTGTGATCATCTGGGGCGAAACGAAAAATAAAATATTAGTGTGTTTCCTCCCTTTAGTGCCAGTGCCACCACGATGGCGAAAAAGAGTTCTGTCTTACGTGGAGACGTAAGAGTCGAACTGTTAGGATCTGTAATGAATTCGGAATTTTCGGCTTCGTATTTTTCGTGCTCTCTTGGGTAACATTCCTGGTTCCGATCACCTCTCAAACGAAAACTGTTTGAACGCAACAGTGTATGATAAGAAAATTATTAAATACTCTGTTTTGCCCTCCAGGTTAGGCCGGTTTCCCATTTCTCACGTGACCTGTTTCAGTTCTGCTGCTAAGTATGACTGTATATAAAACCTGTGATTTCTTGTCGCAATCACTGTGGGTCGCTGCATTAGGTAGTGCATAAAAAGCCTCGAAGAGCATATGTAAACTAAATATTATTATTATTATGAGCTCAAGTCAGTTGAGGGAAGATTTATCTTACGTCAACTTCCTGGGTAAAATACATTGACGCTGAATTAAAAATATCTCTGTTTTCTTATACGATAATGTATAGAGCCTATTTTTCTGTTATGTAAAAACTACCTGATTCCACGTGCTTTGTGCTTGGATGGATGACGAAGAGAAAAGAGCACCTTCATTTCTAAAACATGCAAGAGTGCTGTTTGTCCTTTGTTGTGCTAGAAACAGCACACCATGCTTGGAAGCAGCTGTAAAACAATATTACGAGATGAAAGAATTCCTCTCTTTTCTTCTGGGTGTCCACTGGGAGTTCCGAGACGTCACCACACCATAATTTATGGAACTACAACCGAGACGCTAGTTGGCCCAGTTTGACGGCTCGGTGCTTTGTCACTGCGTTCCATTTCCATTAGAAGAAGTGTCATATTTCAAGCTTGTCCACTGGGATAGTGGATTAAATTCCCCAATGGCATTCTACAAATTCAGCGGGATTTTTTCTTTTTGCGAGTTTTTTTTTCTTTTCTAGAGATAGCTAAAAGATGGAGCAAGTTTTTATTGGCTTAGTTGAGGCTTTCTTTGAAAGCTTTAAAGGAAACACATGCTTTGTGCATGTAATGTAAAAATTTCATTTTTTAACCAACTGATTTGCCCGCTCGTTGCTGCGGGTTGAATAAAATATGCTGTCACCTCCCATGCCGATGGGGGCTGAACTTGTTCTTAACGGCATCGGGAGTGTTACTATTCATCCCCCAAAACTATGGATTCGACACTAATATCAGTCGTTTTCTATTATTGTTACATGTCACCCCTTCCCACCCCTCCCTAGTGGTGTTAGGGTTGTGTTACCTAAGATAGCCCTTGTTAATGAATTGATAGTCATGCCAAATTGACCACTTGGAGGTAGTCAACCCGTCGAACAACATTGTAGTGTGGGTTGCCGCGCTTTGCTTGTTATTACCACCACCATTGGAATTTAATGG
Source organism: Lepisma saccharinum (assembly GCA_022664845.1). Lineage (NCBI taxonomy): Eukaryota > Metazoa > Arthropoda > Insecta > Zygentoma > Lepismatidae > Lepisma > Lepisma saccharinum. The sequence goes on from JAGDQP010026314.1 coordinate 10,097, forward strand.
ATAATTAGATGGTCGATTATCTCTGAAGATAATAATTTTAGCATCAACGTGATATGATAACTTCCCAGTTCGGTCCAGTGCCTGATCATGTGCGAAAAATCATTCCAGGCGGTCAAGCACTTTTTGCGTGATGCTCACGAAAACATATTCAATTTCAGTTTTATGTATATAGAGAGATGTGCCAAATTAATTAGAATATGGTTGCTGTAAGAGGAAATTAGGAAGAACTAACGGAGTGAATATCCGAATGTAGGAATATTGCGTAGATGAAGTAAATTCCTAGCCGTTAACTTCGCTATACATTATTTCCGGAAAAGTGATAGGCTCATAGCTGTTTTTCCATGTAACGTAACGTAAACTAAATAACTTTTGTACATTGAGCTTTTCATCTACTTAACAACTTCTAATTAACTGAATTCATTTCAATACTTCATTGATTTGTGATTTTTCGTCGTAATCGAGAACCTAGCTCCTAAGGACAGAACTTCTATGGACGTAAGAACAGAACCGCATTTCCTATCTACATGGTACACTATTAGATTACTGATAAGAAAAGAAAATAGAAGAGAGAGAGCGTGTGTGTGTGTGTGTGTGAGAGAGAGAGAGAGAGAGAGAGAGAAAGAGAAAGAAAGAAAGAAAGAAAGAAAGGGAGAACACTGACTTTGGAAAATATTAAAAATAATATGCGTATTTCATAAAGCTTTTCAAGTATGTTTGCTTTTTCAAATTACAGTAAAAATATTTTTGTTTTTTGCCTATGGACTAGGAAGACAACTCGAGCTGTAAAAGTAATACGGCCCTGAAGAGAAGACAGATTTTGTTTTCGACTGTAACATGTTAGCAAGCAGACTTACCATATAATAATAATAATAACCACGGGCGTTACAGACCGAAATGTCCTGAGCCTGCTCCAATGCCATTTACAGAAAATGAGTCATAAAATTTGAAATCTCTCATTTTGGAGTGATGAAACTTTAGGATTACGTTATAATATCAGAGCCACTTCACTTTTTATAGTTGGGATTGAACGTTTTAATTATTCAGAAATGAAGCCGTTTTGAACTGCCTCATATGCCCTACACAATTCCAGATGGTAGAATACGAAAAATTCACACCCCAAAAAGTGGATGTTACGATAGAGGAAGTGGTACAAATTAGCTTTTTTTTAAATTTCAGTTAGGCAACTATGGCTCAGGACGAAATTTTAGTTCGTGTAGAAATTGAATTATATTTGTGGCCTTTAGGCATCTAAGGCTCAGGCCGGGATAGAGGAGGGGAAAGGATTCGGGAAGGTGTCTGCAATGGCCTGTGTTGAAAGTGCCATCCCGGCATTTGCCTGGTGTGACTGAGGAAAACCCCTGGATAAACCTCTTTTAGGATGATCGGCCGCTGGGATCGAACCCACAACAACCTCCCGAATACTACGCCAACGCTTCTTCGTGCATTGATATTAGAGTTCTTGGTGCAGAGATTGATAACTATTAAGAAAACTGTACGAAAGGTGCGTGGAACAGCAGCAGCTTCTAAAAACATCACTACCAGAAGGGTTAAATTTCAAGGATCGGGGACGCTTTTTAAATCATGATATAAAGTGCGAAACAAGGACAAATAAAATAAATAAATAAAAAGCTCAACTACTACAGGTACTTCACGTTAGAAACCTCTACGTCATTCACTCGAATGACAGTGCACGAAAGTGCATATATTAAAGAAATACCATGAATACTGATTGTATCGGCAAGGTGCATATATTCTTATGGGCATCGGAAGTAAAGATAAAGAAAATAGAAATTTGAATGTGATACGTGCTACGCGGAGGAGCAGAATCTGTATCAGTGTTACCGATCGTCACTAAATTATAAACGGCCAGATAAAATGGAGGCCACTGATTGCTGCATTCCAGAGGGATATACAGAATTAAAGAGTCTCCTAAATTTGTAGGATGAGCAAGATACATGAGGTACATAAGAGAGCTGAAACTGGGTCATTTTCGGTGACCAGGTCCGAAACGACCCGATTTAGGCCTGAAAACTATAAATAAAGAACGGAATTTTCGGCTTCGTATTGTTTGTGCTCTGGGGGATAGCACCCCCGATGCCGGTCAACACTGTAAGAAACGCTGTTCAGTCGTAAGGAAATAATTAAAAGCAAGCACTGCTTTGCCCTCTGGGTCACCAGGTCAGGCCGGGTCTGAAGCACAGACCCGGTGACCCAGTCCAAAACTTGACCCAAATGACCCGCTTATCCGTTTCAACTCTGGTGTGTAATGAAATAGTGATGAAGAGACCAAGGAAGAACAAGAGTGGAGGCAATGTAGAAGAGAAACTGGTTAGGACATTGTATGAAGTAGGTAGTTGAAGGTATATTAAAGAAAAGGAAGAGGAATATTAAAATGGATATAACAAAATAACCACCGGTGTCACAGACCGATAGGTCCTGAGCCTGCCCTAACGCCATCTACCCGCGCTTGGTGGAACTGCATCCACCTGAGTGACGGCAGTGTGGTCAGTGCTGCGCTTCATCTAGCCACGAACAGGTGTATTAGTGGCTTTGTAGACCGAGTGGCCGTCACATCTTTATTCACGTGACTCCCCAGTTTTCCTCACGACGCTGGGTGGACGCCGAAAAGTGGGACTCCAGCCAGGAATTGAACCCGGGACCACGCGCACATGAGTCCAACGCTCTAACCACTAGACTATGAAGCCCTTTATATTAAAATGGATACAATGCACAAATGTGCCGAAGTAACACTTACTCGGAGAACACACGGATTTGTACCATTTAAGATATATATTTCTATGTATTCTGAAAGGGGGCTTACTGAGTGAAATCGTGTACCATGAATATTAACTCCACAAATTCAACCTGTGTGGAATGCTGGAAGAAATAGAACTGGGCAAAGTTACTATAATTGCAGCCCTGCATGAACTTGCTTGATTTGAAGAGTATCCAACGTAGCTGACAGGTTTCATACACGTAGTTATTAAACTTCTGATTTCGATGTGCACGAGTTCGAATCCAGGAACTACCAGAACTTTTATATATTTCCCAGCCATGTCGGAATATTAATTTTTTTGTTCTGTACTAATTGGGAAACAGTATTCACATTCAAGGTAACACAAATTATGGTTACCAAATGCAAACGAGTTCCTAAGTTCTGACAGTTTCTGGATTCGAACTGGTGGAGATGGGATTCACAAGTTCAAGAACCATGTGCCGTAAACCTCTCGGACACGGTGACTACGCTAGACACTCATCAATTCAGGGTAGTTCTTGCTGCATCGCTGTAATTTTAGTAAGTATTTCAACATTTTTGCTTACAGTATTTCACAAAGGTTGAATTTGCAGAGTTATTATTAATGGTACACTACTTAACTCACTAAGCCCTTTCAGAATACATATAGAAACATACACCTTAAATGGTAAAAGTCTTGTTCTCCGAATTAGTGTATGGAAACAGAATTTTGCACTAATCACAGTGAAACAGAGCGAAGCGTACATAAATATGTGAGGTTAATACGGCATTGCTCTGCTTTACTTAGCTGCGCTCTAACTCGCTTTATTGGTGTGCGGTTATCCTTATGAAACATGTCATTCTGGAATGTTTGCACTAATCACAGTGAAAACGACTGATCACAGTGAAACAGAGCGAAGCGGTCATAAATGTGTGATATTAATACGGCATTGCTTTGCTTTACTTAGCTCCCCTCTAACTCGCTTTATTGGTGTGCGGTTACCCTTATGAAAAGTCATTCTGGAAATTGATAAACATGAAGTTTCTAGCACACACATACACAAATTCATGCACACATTGTGAGTACCCTGAGGCATCAGCTGCATTAAAATTATTAGCATTTCGATTGAAATACTCGATTGGTCTTCGTGTAATATGAATAAAGACTGGGATAGAATTTAATGCAGTAGACATAGGCAATTGTTGTAAGTAACAAAAAGGGGGGTTCTCAGAACCGTAAGCCATTTGATTGTTGTAATAAAGCGTGAGCAATTCTCTTTGTACTTTCAATTAATTGGAACTCTGCAATCTGCATCACAAACAAAGAACTTACAATTGAAATGTAGAGATTGTTTTACTCGTAGATTGCTTTTCAGTGTTTCAATATATTTTCTTTGTTTTATTATTTTTTAAATAGTGTTTACTACATTCTTTTCACTAATGGGTTTTTCATGTTGCAACAGAGGACGAATCTAGCTGTATCAAATTTACTTCATTAGCAACGCTCAGACTCATTATCTTTCATGGAGATGAAAATGGAAGCTCGTCTCATTATACCCACATTTTGTAGTAATGTGATAACAAATAGATGCGAGCGGAATCTCTTTTCTTTTTTCTTCTTTTTGAGTGCCTTATAATGATGTACTTAGACTAAAAGATTGGAACTAATTTACAAAATGAGACTCCGATCTATGCGGCAAGTACGTTACAACTTTTCTCACTTGGGAAGCTGCATTATACAGGGTGTTCGTGTTAGAGGTACCCTGTGAGAATACAGCATATCGTCGCAAAGTGGTTTCAGGATCTCTTCGAGGTTTGAGTAACTAATAACCTCCTTACACACACGGTAAACGTGCATTTCAGTAAAGACTGTAGTGCTTGTCAGATAACTTCCTAGCGATACCTAACTGCAAGAAAACGACTTCGCGATTGCTGAGTCCTACCTTACATAATTCAGTCACAGTTTGCCTTTCATCACTGTTACTTTTCCCGCGAATTGAGATCAGTAGAGCTAACAGAACACTACACAAGTACGTGATTTATCTTGTTGCTATAGGCGAGTTGTTGCTAGCAGACAACATTTATCGTGACAGACAATAGGTGGTATGACTGAAGTAACGTCATCACTATACATTTATCTGAAAAGCACTGTACTCCACGCGAAATCACGCATTACACTGGTTTCTGGATGTGTGTACAACAGAAGTTTCCATGAATGTTTTGGCTTGTGGAATTTAAACCGTTAAACATGTCCCTCGACGTATCTTGATGCAACTACAAAAAATTAAAACAACATAGTACTGCACTGGGGCTGCACAGATTATATTTCGGAAAACACCTGAGATTTTCATTACCTAGGTGTGTGCATAGCTGCTAAGGTGCTTATATTCAAGTACATTAGTGGGTATAAAATTTTGTGTGTTACTCTGAACTACCCATTTTTAGAAGGTGTTGAATTTATAAATTTGAAGTGTGTAGTTATTTGTGGGCTCATTTGGAGCGGTCAGTGTGATCATTGTATAATCCTTATCCCAATATATCGACGTGAAATTCGTTTTAAAAGTTTTATGTACGGTGCTACAATATATTAACTAGAACACCCCGAAAGCACCTTTCTACCTGAGCCAAAGATGCCTAAAAATCATAAAATCGAATTCAACCGAGAATGTCTTTTAAGTTTGAATTACTTATTTCTTCTAATTGGTACAGTAGCGTGTTAAATTTATTTGCGTTCAATTTTCGTAACTCTACGTCAATTTTTGAACCAGCATTGTCTTGTTGACCTGATGCTAGAGAATGTTCGCTTGTTAGTTTAGAATCCTAAAATGTAGAAACATCGACATTCAACAATTCCACCTTCCTTAATCTTCTTATAGCCTAGGTGAGAATTGTCGACAGTCTAGAGATAAATTCACCGCAGCTATCATGTGGACAAGATTGAATGGTGAGGAAAGGCCTACTTTGTAGTATTACGTATTTATCTGTGCACCCGCAATCTGCGTCGGATTCCAATCGTACACTAATGAAATGTTCCCCCCTTTGAATCTAAGTGCTTAATTAGAACAAAAATTACAACCCAGTCTAGGAAGGGATATTTGTGTGCAAGCCATGAGTGAGTAACCTAAAAATGTAGTTATCTCCTTTAAACCACTGTCGTAATGGAACGAGTATTTCCAACGTTCCAGAGACTACTACGTCTTCAAGGAAATTGTTTTGAATTAACCCCTTAGCATACCGATTATTTCAGAAATAGCATTTCGTTTTTCATCTAATTATTTTATTGTTAAAATCCAACAATCACTAAGAAGAAAACTAGCGGCAACAATGAAATTACTTTTAATGAAGTCAACAATGATATTCAAACCTCTAAAATCTTCCCTAATTAAAAGGGAAAAATCGATAGCCAACTTGCTGGATTCTATCAGAAGCAGAAGAACCGTTGATGCTAGAGTAAACAAACATTTTCGAGCTTTTAAAACGATACGGTTCAACAGGGATGATGCCTAAATATACTCGAGGTTTTATTTTTTGTAAAAATTAAAACCTCGAATAGATTCGAACTTTTAGGCTAACTGTAAGGGGGGGGGGGAGGATGAAGTTATTTCTAAGTGTAGGTGGCGAGTCTAGCGATAGCTAGCGTGTTTCAAGCCGTGTGTAGCGTGTACAGCTGTATTTAGTTGTATATATCGAGGGTAGCGATAGCATACGTGATAAAAGCCATGTGTCGCTTGTGCAGCCGAGTGTAGTTGTATTGTAGTTATAGCTTGCGCGACAGAAGTACGAGGGTTGTTCAATAAATATTTCCCCTGACACACTTCCAGATATCGTAGAACGATGTAATTTCACATTTATAATCCTGTATATACAGGGTAAGTCAAAATGATGTACCCGATTTCATAAATATATTTTGTGAAATATAATGAACATATCTGAATGTAATACATGTGGTAAGAAGGGTAACTCTCAAAGTTTTTTTCAGTCACATCATAAGTGCTCTATGTGAGCACCTCGCGTAACACGACACACATCAAGCCGATAGTCTATCTCCTGCCAAACCTTGTGTAGTGTGTCACGGTCAATCTCTGCAATGGCTGCTGTGATGCGGGCGCGAAGGTCACCCAATGTTGTTGGAAGTGGTGGTACGTAAACACGATCCTTTATGAAACCCCACAAAAAGAAATCACACGGGGTCAGATCGGGGGAACGAGGTGGCCAACGAATGAGAACTCGATCCTCCTGAGATGCACGGCCTATCCAGCGCTGTGGCAATGCCTCATTGAGATGATCCCGAACGCTGCCATGGTAATGCGGAGGGGCACCATCCAATTGAAGAATGAAATCTGCACTATCCTCTTCGAGCTGTGGAAGGAGCCATTGTTGCAGCATATCAAGAAAAACATGTCCTGTTACAGTAGGTTCAAGGAAGAAAAAGGGCCTATAAATCTTTTCAGGAGAAATGCACAAAACCCAATCACCTTGGGTGAATCGCGTTGGTGTTCCACAACTGCGTGGGGATTATCAGTTCCCCAGATCCTTACGTTGTGTCTATTCACATTCCCAGAAAGGTGAAACACCGCTTCATCACTGTAACGTAACCTTTCGGCGAACCCATCCTCTTCCATTAACGTGAGAAAATCAGCACAGAAAGACGCTCGAGCAGCATAATCAGTGTCTCTTAAGGCTAGTAGCAGTTGCAAGCGATAGGATTTCATTTGTAAACGTTTCCGCAGAATTCGCCATACAGTTTTCTGTGGCATTTCAAGTTCCCTCGCTGCCCGGTAGGTAGACTTCTGTGGACTCCGCACAAAACTGGCGCGAACACGTTCCACTGTCTCTTCCTCAGCTGAAGGACGGCCAGTCGATTTTCGCTTACAGATGCAGCCCGTATCTCTGAATTTTTCATACCACGTACGAATGGTTTTTCCAGTAGGTGGGTCTCTGCCATACTTGGTACGGAAATGCCGTTGAACACTCATCACAGAGTTGTTTACATGGTAATCTAGCACACAGAACGATTTCTGCTCTCCAGTCAGCGCCATTTTCGTTAACTGCTTCCAGCGCCGCGTAGCGGTAGACAATGCAACCACGCGGGACATAAACTAAACTCAACTAAACTTTGAACTTTTGCCTTTCCTTGCGCGTAGCTCACATTAAGATATGTTCATTATATTTCACAAAATAAATTTATGAAATCGGGTCCATCATTTTGACTTACCCTGTATATGTATAGGTGATGTAATTTAGAGCTCGTTACTCTGATCCATTTCTGTTTTATAAGTCCGAAAAGTGAAACAAGGTGTAGTGATGGAGCAATTGAGCACCGATCAATCATCAAGTTTCTGTACTTGAGAGGCCGCACACCAAAGGATACATTTGATGCGATGAAGGAAACGTATGGTGAGGACGCCCCATCCTATGGCGTAGTGAAGCACTCATTGTCAGTTCAAGTGTGGTCGTACTTCAGTAGAAACAGCCCCCATTCCCGGGATACTCTAGTCCGCCATTGACGAAGGCACCATTGGGCAAGTGGAAGCCGCCATCTTGGATGAACGCCGCATCACCGTGCGCCAACTAGCTAAAGATGTCAAGATCAGTGTAGGGTCTGTGGAAAATATAATTCATGACCATTTGCACATGCGGAAGGTGTCTACCCGATAGGTTCCTGAGCTACTTACACCTTTCCAGAGGCACGAACGAGTCATGTGCTCCCAGGCGAATTCGAACCTGTGCCATGCTCTCTACCCGGAGCACTTTTTGGTAGACTAATTACCCAGTATGAAACATGAGTCCATCACTTTGACCCAGAGACTAGGGCCCAGTCAAAGCAATGAAGCATGTCGACTCACCACCACCAAAGAAGGCCCCTCAACGGGGAAAGTGATGCTCACGTTTCTTAGGGACCAGGATGGGGTACTACTGCTTGATTTCCTGGTCTCGCCTCCTGCGAGACAACGCACCCGTTCACAACTCGCATGTTGCTCAGAGAGAAGCACAGTCCTGCGAGTATTAAATCCTTCCTCATCTCCCGTGTTCTCCTTACCTCGCACCATCTGATCTCTACCTCTTCCTAACCATAAAGTCATTTCTCAAGGGAAAGCACTTTTACGATTATGGCACGCTGATTTTTTAGGTCAAGTCACTGCTTTTGGACAAACCTGCAGACTTCTACAAACAAGGTTTCCACAGCTGCTTAACGGGATGGGGAATGTGTGTGGCTATAGGAAATTCCTTTGTAGAGAAGGACTAATGTACGTACCAATTTTCGTTTATCTCCGTTGGTGGGAAGTGGGTCAGGGAAAATCTTTATTAAACGACCCTCGTAATGTTCTAATACATGTGTAGTTGTGCAAATATATATCGAGTACAGTAATATCGGGCGTGAGAAAAGACGTGTGTAGCGTGAATAACCGTGTGCAGCTGTATTTGTCGTGTATAGCGGTAGCATGCTTGATTCAAGACCCGAATTAGATACATCTAGCGATAGCTTGCGTGATGAAAGCTCTGGGTAGTGTATACAACGTTTGTAGCTGTAGGATATATGGTGAGTATAACGATAGCGTGACTGACAAAAGTCGTTTATAGCTTGTACAGACATAGGTAGTTGAATGCGTCAAGTGTAGCAATAGCGTGCGTGACATAAGTCGTGTGTAGGTTTGCAGCCATCGATAGTTGTGTGCGTCGAGTGTAGCGATAGTGTGCGTGAGAAGTGTATAGCGTGTAGTTGTATGTGTCAGGTATAGCGCAAGCGTGCTTAATTAGAGATCCAAAGAGATATGTCTAGCCATAGCGTGCGAGATTAAAGCTCTTTGTAGCTTATAAAGTCGTATGCAACTCTATATGGTGAGTTAGCAAAAGTCATTAATAGTTTGTATAGATATGTGTAGCTGTATGCGTCGAGTGTAGCAATGGTGTGCGTGACAAGAGTCCTATGCACCATGTGTAGATGTAAGTGTCGTGTGTAGCGACATCGTGCGTGATTATAGAACCTGAGAGGTATAACGTGCGTACATACGTATTCTCTGGTAGCACAGCAGCCATCGAAGTGGAGCTGACAGGACCATACCTGACTGGAGGTTAATAAAATAAGGATAGAGTTGAAAGCACCGTTTAGATAGGCAGTCATGTGACTATCTGCATCGTTCGAAGTCACTAACTGAGCAAGAGTTTCACTAGATCCGTTTCCACCTACTTGTAGCAAACTCGTTTCGCTGCATTAGCAGGGAAATGGGCCCTGAAATGTACTTCTCTAAAGACGGAGCAGATACGTCTCCAAATCGTTGAAAACACCCGTTGTTCCACAACAATGGTTAAAAGTTCATAAATACATTTAGGAAGGGATTTATTCTACACTAATGCCTTATAGAAGTTATGTTTGTGTTTATAGCACTATTTAGCTACTCTTAAGCTAAAAAGTGGTTGGATTTTATTCATTGCCATGCCAGGCCAGGCTAATATAGTGTTGAAATGTAACATGATATTCATTCGTGAAGATTAGAATAATGGGAGTTGCAGCGTGTATGTTTTTATGTTGTTATTTGGACGCTTTCCAGAAAAACGTTGCACAGCCACGACTGCTTCTGAAATGAAACCAAGTCTTGTCATGACGGATGTTTGTTTGGTATGTGGAATGAAGGAAAACATGTCATCACTTGGAAATTAATTTCATGTCCTTGTTTTTCTCTTGTACGTTGGCTTAACTGACCTATCATTCCACGTGTGTTTGTATGTCCTAATTTTAACGTGTTTTGACGGTTGGCTTGGTACTATTACTAAGGCCGATCAATATTATTTGATTTTTTCGTAACCAGTTTTTGTTTTAGCTCTTATGATATTTATATGTCTTATCCATTAGTGACTACTTCGTTAGGTGAATGGGTAAATCATCTTGTGTCATTTTAAGCTATCTAATTATTAGAAGAACTGAGTGAATTTGTGGTAGAGACGCCATGGAAGTCTGTTTCCATAGAAAACCCACTTTCTCATCTATATATTCTGTAGATCCGGCCATTAGTTAATCTCATTACCAAGTCTTATGCATCTTCAGAGTCGTAGCCAGAACGGAGCCAGGTCGAGAACACATTGATTTTGAGTTTAAATTTTATTCTTTCTGGTAGGTTCATTGAAGTCCAGACGTTTTTGAAAATATGTACATGTATACGTACCTAAATCAGAATAGAACATACTGTTGGTATAACCGCAGAAGGTCGTAAGTTAAGAAAAATGCAACTTTTCAAGAGAGCGAGAAAAACTGTTTATTTTGAACATTATACAGTAAAAAAAAACAAAAAAAAACTTAAAATTGAGAACACTGAGAAACAGTTTTCTTAAATATGAGATAAGTCTTCTCATTTTCCTTTAAATGAGAATGCTGATCTCAATATTGAGAAACTGTTTTATACAGTGTACGTACGACCTTCTTCAATAATTATAGTCCATCAGCCCAGAGGCAAATTTGGTCGTTTTGTCCTCACCTCAGCGAACAAAACGCAACTTTGTAGGGAGTTAGAGTAGGACCTATGGAGGTCGAAACAGGTTGTTGCCAATCCTAGTAGAGTAGCTTTTCAAAATGGCCGCTACACATCTATACACATTTAGAATTATCATTCTTATCACAGATTTAGAGGCCCCCTACAGAAAATGTTACTCTCATCAAACTTGAAGGTCCATTGATAGAGAAGCTATAGAAGTAGGTACCTTATAATCCCACTCAGTCCGTCTGTCTGTCCGTCCGTCCATAAAATAATTGACATGCGGAACGAAGGTAAGAGCTGAGCGCAAATGGCAAATAACGTGAAAAATTCCAGTAACTGAAGTCCTGATCTGGGAAGTTTTAATTATTTGGTACTTATAATGTTTAGCAAAAAGAAGCTAAAATTGTGTTTTGAAGTAAAGCTTTGATTGCTGACAATATTTGGAGATCAGTTACAGCTTCTCGTGCGTAAGTACTCTTATATGAGAATTCTGTTTTCAGGTTTTATAAATAACCCTATCGTCTGCATGTGTATACCAGAAAAAAAACTATGTCAGTCGTTATTTAACGAATTTAGCTAATGTGTTTGAAGATTTGTGATCAATATTTATCAGCTAACTAAAACTGCTTCCGACTTTTCAAAGTATGTTACCATGCCAGCTACGTTTTGTTCTCATCACTGTTTGTATAGTTTAATCTTTTGCTGACATCACCTTTTAATCAGCAACCGTGTCCTGTTTTGGCGATGACCCAGAGCGCTTCAGATGTTCAAGCCAAACACATTTATTGTAGATATCCTTTATCCTTAAATTAATTTGGAGGAAATTTAGAACAATTTCGTCAGATCTTTTCAGATAGTGACAGAGTAAATATACATTTAACAGAACGTGTAGAAGCGAACTTATTAGTGTATTTTTCCTATGTCAGATGAGTTCTATTCCGTAGAACTGTTTTCTCAGTAGATATAACATTTCGAGATGTTCAGCTTAGAAGTTTTAGTAGTCTGCGGTACCGAACCATCATAAGAAATGGACCGGGAAAAGTCAGTAACACCCAGAAGAGGCAGTGCAATGCGTTTATATTATGCTATCTTAGCTTACATCTTATGCTAGAAAGGGATAAAACTTAACGTAGAATTTTGCATCGTCTTATTTTTTTTTTTCCCAACAAGTAGATACATTTTCCGCTTAATACTCTGCAGTTAAAAACAATAAACTTGTGTATACGGATAGCGCTGAACCAAGAAAGGAGAAAGATTTGGAGATAACTGAGAATTGCATAGAATACATTTTTTTTCTGTTTTGCCGTAACTTCATTCTTTGTTTGGGAGGAAATTCTTCGTCCTGGTTGTTTCGAAGGTATTTGTTCACTTTTTTGCTGTCGTTTTGTAGAATGCTGTTGAGCTGCTCCTGACTTTATATGCAGTGTCTTCTTTTTAATTTAGTTTACATTTCTGCCGTTGACTGGCACTTATGGTTTAAATCCTTCACGAGTCAAAGGGCTGGCGTCTCCTAATGAAGACCAGAACTGAAACCGGGTCACTTTTGATGACCTGGCTCGACACTGTCGAAAACTTGACCCTAATGACCCGGTCCGAATCTTGACCCAATTAATCCGGTGACCGGTCTTGTTCCTATGGTTAGAATAAATCCATATTGCAAGATGTGAGATTCCTTGAGACGTGAACTATGTACGGGATCTTCATATTCCATAGTTTTAAAATATTTTAATGCTTTTATCCTATTCAGTACTTCAATCACAACATTCTTTCATAATAATCTTTCCGAAGTGGTTATTTGCACACCTACGGCGGCATTTTTGTTCTTTCTGGGTATATGAAACTGTTCCCACTTGTTGTTACTATTGTTTGGAACTTTTCGGCGTCGTATTTTTTGTACTCTGGGGAGTAACACCCCTGCTCCCAGTCACCGCAGGTAGAAAGTCTGTTCAAACGCAACAGTATATAACAAGGAAAGAATGAAATCTCTGCCTTACCCTCCGAGTCACTGGGTCAGGCCGCGTCCCAAGCATAGACAAGGTGATCCGGTCCAAAGATTGACCCGAATGACCCGTTTCAGCTCTGGTGAACAGTTTTTCTATAAAATAGATGCTCTACGCAATCAAACTGAAGAAAACCCGGGAAAACCTAAATGAAGATGGGTGGCAGATTGACTCGAAGCTGCGTGCTTCTCAGTGCCAATCTGGAATCCGAGGAAGTAACCACGACCACGGAGTCTGGATCCACCAGTGTTTTCACTGATGCATTCGATAGACTCCAGCGTTCTGTTCATATGCACTAACTCATCCATAAGTGAGATAACACCACAAAAGGAAAGCACACTTAGCTTCTTTGAATTTTATGCTAAATAATTGACATGGTGTTGTCCTTGCTTCTGGAAGACAAATCAAATGTATTTTTAACACGTTTCTATGGACTGAATAGCCGTTGTCAACATTATATGTCAGACTGAGAAAAGGAAACTACAAGTAATTGAAAGCAAATTAATAAAACGTATTTATTGAATGTCAACTAGTTTATTGTATTTTCACTGTACGTTTGCAATGGGTCTAACGTAGCTGCGATTCTTGCCTTTGTTGAAACTCTTGCAGTAATATTCAGCCCATCAATGTACATATGGCATAACAAGAACGAATGTTTACTTGTACAAAGTTTCGAATAAGAAAAGCACTTTCAGTGTATTTTTTTCTAAAATAAAACTAAAAATATACAGAGTTTCTTCTCTTGTTTTGAGTAGGAGAGGCTTCGCATTGCGGTTTATTTTCCCTTTGAGAATCCAGAACCATAATTCATATCTTGTTGTGGTGGACGCATCTTGTGTCATCCACAGGAAACCATCCATCAGTCACTGAAAGAGGAAAAAAGTCTCGGAAGTGGAAATATTTTACTATAAAGGGTTGAAAGCTTTCGCTTCTCCTGCTGAAATGTAGAGAGAAAACGGGTCAAAGTAAAAAGATGTTTTTGAAAGTTCGTGCAAGTTTTGCGACTTCTTTTTGATAAATAATAAAAAAGAGGGACTTTTGTTCCGTCACTTAGCATTTTTCTTTCCAATTTACAAGTATTTTTTTAAAAACCATTTTTATTAGCAGACTCAATGGTAATTTTTAATGTCACTTTGTCCGTCTGTCTCAATGAAAGCAGGTAGAGAAACTGCCGTTCTTAATCTAGTGACTCTAAAACAACAGAGAATCAACGATATAGAGGAGTAGCCAGCATTAATAAATCCCTTGCGGATTTCTTTGTGGCTTCGAAGAAGTTTTTTGCCTCACCGATAGATGTCTTTGAGCTCAGTAGATTCTTTTCTCAAATATTGTGATAAATTCAACGTTATGGTTGGTTCGCACTGTCTTATTTCAGCCAATTCTGAATAAATCACAGAATTTCAGTTTACATGTATCTTTTAAGAAAATAAGCTATTGAGGTCAGAGACATCTGCCGACGATGAAAGAAAGTTCTTCAAATTTCGGAGGAGACATTTAAGAATGCATGCTGAATCTCTGTGGTAAAACTGGTCAGTCCTTTTCATTAGCTTAGCTTTCTCATTTCACACTAGTTTCACTATATGCACTTCTGAATGTTGTCATCGGGCCCACCCTAACTTTGTATAAACTTATTTGTGCTTTATTCTTATTGATAGGTCTGGGTAACCACCCTTGACATTTTTGAAACACGTTAAGAATCGTTCCTTCGTAGTTTTACTGTAGGGTTTTGTCGAAGCTTACTTAAAAGTTTGCTTTCCAAAATACGGTAAGGTCCAATGTATTCTACCAAGAAGGTTAGATCATCAATTGATCCTCATAGAAGTAATCGAATCCCATAAGGATATGCCAAATAGGAGCACAATAACGCAATTAATGCTTAATTAAACACAATAAATTCCGTCTTCGTAGTCTTAATGACGAAAATATCTGGTCCGGAGGCGGTGCGAATCATACTCACACCTGCCATATTGAATAAGGTCTGGAAAAGTCTTGCTCGGTACAGCCAGGATGGTATCTAGAATAAAAGCCCTGGCTGCTTCTTACTCTTTTCGTTTTCCGAGAAATGCTTTTAAGGACCGAATCTACAAGGTTCCAAACATTTCAGTGGAGCCTGATGGGATTTTAACCCGTCACCGCGTCCACAGAAAGTAAGAATATTACTTTCTTCTCGCCAACCGCAGTGTCTGTAGTCTGCTTAGAGAGTTTTCCAGTTTTTGTTCTCGACTGTCCACAAAAAATTGCTGATGCTGAGATTACTTGCTTTAATTTTAATTTCTATTCGTTGACTGGCATTCAAAACCAGAGACTGAGAGATGACGTCCCTCGGCGAGCATTCTTCCTCGTAAAAGGATGGGGAAGTTAGTGTTATGCTCTTTGTCTGATGAAACCGAGCAAATGTTTAGGAAACTTGTTAGGATGATTGGTAGCAGGACTTGAACCTGTAAGTCCTTTCATTGTTGGTTCAAAGTCCACAATTAAAAGCACTGACTAGACCATATGGACTGGATGCTGCTGAGCATACTGTCTTGTGTTAATCGTTAACATTCATCATAATGTCTTGTGGCCCAAAGCTGAAATCGGGTTCCATAGGTGATTTGGACGCCTGTGGCTTGTTCTGCGATATTTGTGATCATTGGAAAGTGGAAACAACGCATGAGGCTATGAAATTCTGTTTTCTGTTTGGGGAAATAACTGTAATGCTTGAAACGACTTACAAGGAAGCTGCTCTGGAAAAAACAAA
>JAGDQP010026315.1:0-26039 GCA_022664845.1 Lepisma saccharinum
GGGCCGGTAAGTTGCCAATAAGTCGGAGGTTTATTTGACATTCGAAGAATGACAGCACACCTTTAGATTGTGCTGTCAGAATCTACAAAATAAGTGTTAAATAATTAAATGTATTCATTTGTGAGGACCGATATAATAGTTTCCCGAACAGCGGTTTAAAGTCACTGATTTAGTACGTACGTACTTGTAACCCGGCCTCCTCCTAATTGTACGGCATACGTATTTCATTTGTTTCTCTTATGCTTTTTCTTTAAAAGACTATATACAGTAAACTTAACGCAATAATAAATAATAACACTTACTGTATCACTGTACATAATTTCAAGATAAAGAAAACAGTAAAGCTGCAAGTAGTTCCGGTGTCGAAGGGCGACACGTCATGTCCGTCATTGTCTTTAGACAGGATTACGCTTTCAGCAATTCGGCCCTCTTGCTACTCTGGCTGGCATCATCTGTGGAAATAATGGCATGATTAGTGGCAGTTAAGGGTAAAGACTGGCCCATTTAGGTTCCGTTGCCCAATCGGGATTCGAAGCCATAATCTTCTAAGTACTAGGCCAACGCCTCAGACTACACTGCAGTCTGACGCTGGGTTACGATACGAAGAAACGATGTCCGTCCTTCTATGATAGAAGCATAAAGATAAGATGAGCAAACCAGCTCCTAAATGTAAATGAAAAGGCTGTTCAGAGTTATTTTCCTGCATCTTACCTTTAATTGCCGTTGGTCTCACTGAAGTTTTGTTTAAAGAATTCTTTACTAATCAAAATATCCTGCGAGCTTGTCATTGCAGTTATAAGCAAGTTAGCTTGGAAAGTAGATCTCCTGCAAGTCGAACCTAGTTCGCAAGCGCGCCTTCTGCCATGAAAGTAACTTCTACCTCAAGTTGTTAAAAGAAATGTTGCCGTAATTAAATAATAGTAATCTCTAAACGTTGCGAATTACTATGCTTAGGCGATAAGTATGTGGTGTTAATATAATGTTCCCATAGTATGTTTAATTCAAAGCACATTCTTGAATTGTTTGGTGTCTGGTTTCCCGAGAGAAACTTTGGTCTGGTTACTGTTGTAGCCCGAGGAAAGGAATCCCACCACACTGCGTACTTTCTGTATTCTTTTTTCTCTCTTAATGCCGAATTTTCACTTCAGGTGTGCAGGTGCTTAGAATGATTTATGTACGGTAGTTAGTCATGATGACATGTTTCTGTGGTTATCTAAGACATGGTCATGTTGACCTTTAGGGTGTTTCCAGGGGTGTAACCTTTTTATTCTTATCTGAAAGGAGAGGGTTTATTCCAAGATGTTTATGGCATGAGGCATTAAGGAAGGGTCTGTACTAATCCCACCTCACGTTTTTTGATTTTTGAAAATTATGGAGGAAAGAACGAAATACAATGTTACGAGTTAGCAAATCAAGACACGATTGTGGGTATGGAACTCGATGTCGTTTTTAGTTGTGTTAATTTGACTGCCAGCAAAGGCAGAACAGTCAGCTATCCCAGCCAAAATGAGTTTTCTAAAGCACTTAAGATTTCAAATTAACAGTTTTCTATTTACCTACAAACATGCCTGCTGGCAACTGATAATTGTAGTTGTAGTATTGTTTTTCGCCTCTCAATGATTTCAAAATTCAAGAATACCTGGGGGAGGGGCAGTACATTCTTTAACCAAGAATAGAGGAACAGTAACTAATGGCGCTACTGACGGTCAAGCGAATTCATGAGTATTTCACATTCTAAACATCAGGCTACTGGTAACTGTTAAATATTACAGTACTCTCAGCATTTATATATTGCCAATGTCGCTGTTTTATATTCTTTCCTATAACTAAAGGAAGCCTATAACTGAGATGTTAGTTGTGAATCTCGCACTCTCTTATTGTCCTTGCATCAGCGTTTGTGCCAGTTCACCAGTCACCACCAGGTGAGTACGGGGTCTGGTATTAGCAATAGAGAGACTTGTCCACGACGTCCTGTCAGATTTAATGCCTAGTAGTTGAGGGGTTGAGTCCCGGATAGGAAGTGCTTTAAAGAAGTGGTGGTACAATGATAAACAATAGCAGCAGTGGCGGTTGGTTATGTACCAACGCTGGGTAAGCAATGTTGTATGGAATCATTCTCACTAAGTAATTTTCCCCAGTCCCATGAAGCTAATGCTGGAATGATATCTTCGAAATGGACCGTGACCAGTTTTCTTCCCACACCCTAATTCTACTCTAACCCGACTTCAGACAGTCTAAAGGGCCCATACACAGTGATGTAATGGAGGGTATACGCGAGCGTGTACGGTGTATACCCACCTCAATTATTTAGGCATCTCCGTATACCCACCTAAAATTTATGAAATATACAGATATATGGTAATGTAAGCGAGAAGTTTCGTTGCAACGAACGGAGCGTATACCCACCTAAACTTTTATCATTACACCCCTGCCCATACGTCAATGGCGGGCTCGGACTATAAAGTCCTGAGACAGGACTAAACCCCTTTTGTGACTTAAGTTTGATTTAATAAAGGATGCTGATAAAACTGGGATGCTACAAAGGGAATAAAGGTAGAGTTTGAAGGTTTGCCTGTAGCGCTGTCTCTGCAATATATGCAATGCAAATCCATAATGGCCATTCTATATCACACTTTTCTCAGTTCTGTACCGAATCGTTCGTAGTTCATTTGGTAGACCGTTGGCTTCGCATTCGGAAGGTCCTGGGATGGCGATCGGCCATCCTGACAAGATTTTACTGTGTTACACTAGGCTAATGCAGGGATAGTGCATTCAGTCTAGGCCGTGACCTACTTCTTCCCATGTTCTGTCAATTCTCGCGAGCTGAACTGAAGATGCCTAAAAGCTATAAATACATTTCAAATTCTCAGATCTATCTTAAACCTTTCAGTGACGTTCCAATTTACCCCTTCCTTTCTCCGGAAAATGTCAGTCCTCCGCGGTATAACGTGATATGGTTAGGCTATAGATGTCTGTAGGCTATGTTTTGATTTCCTAAAATTTTATATAAGTCCTTTATGCAAATTTTTGCTCAGACCGACTGGATGAGGATGAGAGAATTGGTGGAATGAAGAAAGTGAACGAACGGGGAGAACACCCATGCACCTTATGTTTGTTTACCACACTGCTCAGATGGCACGAGTGGGGGGTCGAAACTGAGACCCCACGCACCTGAGATGAGCGCTGTACCACTGAGTCACCACCGTACATAATAATAATAATCTAAATGATATGAGTTAATACATTTGAATTTATTTAGGGCCTTTCGACATTCTTGTCTCAGGCCGGAATGGGTTACGTAGAGGGAAAAGATATCGGCCAAGGCCTTAGTTAAGGTACCATTCCGGGATTCGCCTGGTGAACATCTGGAAGACCTCAACCTATGAATGAAGGAGGTGAATCAGAGAATATAATGAATTATATAAATCAATGCGATGAATGTAATTGCAAGATGTCATTCCCGAACGTTCTTATAATGACTTGAGTGTATTTGGATAGAATTTGAACGAAATCATTTATACTATAGACTGCCCGTCTTTTAGGTCTTCCATTACTATGTGAATAGCTATCAGACGTATGGAAGCTTTTCATACCCACCGTATGATGGTGAGCACTGAGCAGTATAGGATCCCCATTCTCAAGTTATTTTTTCGTTACTGAAGCGTAATTGCAGGATGCGCATTTGAAAAATCTCATACTGGTATTCTAAAGGTTCATGCAAGTAAACGTATTGTCGAAGTTCGGATTGAATAAGTGAAGAGTTCTCTGAAAACTGTAGGTCTTGGTCTTAAGACATGGACATTATTTCCATTCGAAAGTAATGGGTATTATTGATTCACGCAGCTATCGTTGGATCGTAAGTCATAACCTGCCATTGGGAAGAACTCTCATACTAAAATAAGTACTGAACCTGTGTGCAAAAGGAAGCAGTAACATGAAACAGTGTATGTAACAGTGAAACAGTAAACAATGTATTAACAGTAGGTCCTTGACAGCGAATGATATAGCTCCTCTTTTAATGATTTGAGTTGAACGTGTAACTTTGTCGTAAACTCGTCGTGTCGGGAGAGAAGGTAGTGGCTTATTTGACACAACATTCCGATTTTCTCCTGGTGAAACTTAGGAAAGAGCCCAGTCAAGATGGCAGGCAGAGAGCTCGAAGTTGTGTGCTTTTCCATTGCCTCATCTGAAGCTTGAGCCTTTGTCCTCTGGATGACGGAGTCTAGGCAAGAGTGATTCTATTTTAGTGTTCAGTCACGAAGAACAAGATGTGATCTTTATTATAAATTACATGACGGAATATTTATTCATCTCGGAAAACTAATTGGAACTGACAACTTCTCTCACCAAGCAATCCGTGGTCTAGTAGGATCGGCGGATCGGCTCGAGTCTTTTTTCCGGCCATACTGGCTGTGGTGTTCTAAAGTTTTCCTCAGATTTACCAAGTGACTGCCATTATGTTTCCCAAATCCAGTATTAAGTTCTGATTTGCTTATAACTTGGAGCAATTCGTTGTTAGTTCGAACAAATGCATTCATTTCTTGATTCAACAGGTTTTCGAAGGTATGCAGTCTTGAAGATTGTAAAACAAGGAAGGCGAGTTGAATGATTAGTGGGTATTGTAAGCTGTAGGCTATTTAAAAAAAAATGATGTTGCTGTTGTGATATGCAGTCTGGGTGGATCTTTTTCCCTCAGTAAATTATAAATTATATGAATTATGTTGCGTAAAAACTCCCACATTAACATGCTTGCTCCCATTATCTTTTGTGACTGAGGAGGTTCATTGTTCATATCAAGGTGCATTACCACTAGGTATAAGCACTCGTTTACATATTTCACAATACAAAATCATTTTATGGTTTGGTTTACGAAGTTTTAAACTTCTTTTCTTAAGTAATCTTCAACTTACAGCTGTAATTGATCGGGTCCTTACTTTAATTGCTGGAATACCAAAGAGAAGGAATGTAATTCATTTTACCATTTCTAGGGGTATTTGACGGTAGTCCGTAATTCATCTTCATGTGCTTACGAATTTTCTTTCGTGTCGCCTAGGTAGAGATGTAACCTCGGGATGTTATTTTGATAAACTAAGTTAATTTGTTAAGTACTGACTTCGGGGTACCTCGATTAAACGAGTGCTATGCTTTTTTAAGATCCATTCCGAAGCCGGTATTCGAACCCAGAACCTCATGAACGATAGTCGACGGGATACACTCGTCGACAACGAAGTGCGGCTTGTGATGTTTACTTGTTTGTAATTTGATCTTTGATGCAAGTATGCCAAACTTTGGCATTATTTACAGTGCTTGAGTTGGGTCTATTTCGTAAGGATGGGTTTTACTGCACTTTGTCTTTTATATATAGATTTATTATTATCGATGCGTTAAGATTTATCTAATAGTGAATCTGATAGGAGTGGACCATCAGCACTGCTTGCCAGTATCTTAAATGTCCAAGGTTCCACACAAAAGACGTAGTTACAGCCTCCAGGAAAACTTCCTTAAGTTGTTGTAGGCGTATCCCTGGAAAACTTCGGAAGTTGTGCGAAATTTAATCATTTCGTAGCAACCGTAATCAGGCAGGACCTCTTTTACCGATATTGATAGCATCAACCATTCGGTTTAGCTGGAACACACACGGTTAAAATAAGAATCTGCCATTTGAATTACTTCAATTCTTATCTATTTTATCATTGCATTAGTAGTTTTTATCTTGATTTAGGCTTTAGACCATAACCTGTAGACCCTACATCTTATAACAGACCATCACGTAATCTAGTAACTAACGGTGAAAGTTATAGCCTCTACTGTTTCCCCTGATATATACCGAGATGACAGAAGAGAAAACTTCAATCAGGGTAGATAACATCATAATTTGAATATTTCTTTACGATGTGGCCTTTCGACGTTCTACCAATGTGCTTTTACGAGCAAACATACTGATGGGGCAGCCGTCATGTTTAGAAGGTCGAAGTATGTGACCACGCAAACTTTGGCTACTCGAACACAATTGTTTTGGGAGATATAGATGATATAAAAGTCAAATTCTGTCTGTAGAAAGTGATAAAAAAAAAAGTGTGGCAATATCCTTATGTTTTTCAGTTGGTGAAATAAATTGAAAGCAAATACACAGTAATGGGAACTGGGTGGAAGACGCTATCTACTGGAGAGTATGTTGTTCATGGCCGCCATATTGAATTTCGATTGATTTTCTTAAATGGGAAATTGGTCGTGTAATATGTCATTCTGGGCTAGCATTTCATGACAAATACGTTTGTGAAGTCAGTTTTTTTTCTTCGTAAATGTATTATTGTGGGAGATAAGGGTAATGATGCCATAGCCTTAAAACATCCATTTCATTTTGTATTAAGGGAAGAAATTAAACCAAAATGAATTCAAATCCATATCGATATGGCACTATACCCATTAACAATTTGTATGCATTTGGATTTCATTTCCTTTATTATTTCAAAACAAAATGCGCGTTTTCAGGCTATTACGTCATTACCCGCGTAGAAGTGGCATATACCCTTATCTCTCACAATAATACATTTACGGAAAAAACTGACTTCACAAACGTTTTTCTCGTGAAGTTCTAGCCTAGAATGACATATTACACAACCCATTTCCCATTTAAGGAAATCAATCGAGATTCAATATGGCGGATTTCAACATGGTGGTCATGAGCAACATTACTCTCCAGCAAGTAGCGTCTTCCACTCAATACCCATTACTGTGTATTTGCTTTAAATTTCTTTCACCAATTTAAGAACAAGGATATTTCCACGCTATTTTTTTATTTATTCCTACAGACAAAATTTGACTTTTATATCATTTATGTCTCCTAAAGTGTAATTGCGCTCGAGTTACCAAAATTTACATGGTAACACATTCTGACATTCTAATCATGACGGAAGAAAAAAAAATATAATTCTTTTCTGCCCCATCAGTATGTTTGCTTGTTCGATTGTTGTTAACTTAATTTTATAGTAAGTTTGTGGTGAAAATCAAGTGGAAAGGTAGATTCACTCGGCTCGGCGTGAATCAGACTCCAGGGTTTGCCGTAGCTCAATGGTAGGGCGTTGGCATACCATTCGGGAGGTCGTGGGTTCGATCCCAGCATTCGACGACGATCCTGATTGATTTGTTTTCCTCCGTCACACCAGGCAAATGTCGGGATTGCGCCTTCAACATAGGCCCTGGCCGACACCTTCCCGAATTCTTTCCCGGCCTGAGCCTTGGATGCCTAAAGGCCATAATTCCTCATAAATAAAATTCAGTTCGATTCCTATGAATTGAATTCGCTGGAATTACCCGATTGGACCAAGTTGGCATGAGTTAGTCGCCGTAAGGATCTTTACATTTGAATGGAACTCGACCGCCATTATAATCCCGCTGAATAGCACTCTTTTTTTTACATTGGAAGTCGATTTTATGGCGTTATTTTTGGTTTGTTCAAAGTACTTTTTGCTGTGACTCATTTTTCGTTATGTGTAACTGATGTAAGTGACTCATACATAGTTTGTACACTGATGAATTTGGATTGTAACGGTATTTAGTCCTTGTATTTCTGCGTTACTCACCACTGGCAACACATCATAGCTGCTTCACCTACTTGTTTTCACGTCTTTGTCATCATTGCCTAAAGTGATTTTTTTTTTCAATAATTTTCTCTGATTCTTTTTTCACGGACTGAGGTTTTTTTTTAAGGTTTTCTTCAGTTTTACTAGGTGAATACCGGGATGATGATTAAAGCAACGCCCTGACAGCTACCTTTTCCATTCTTGCCACAGGAACAGTGTTCGCAAGGGGACATGAACCTTCAAATGCCTCTCTTCCGGGAATGATAAGTAAGCCTAAAAATAAATATGATCATTTGTTTATTTGATTTTATTCATGACTTTTAGGCAACTTTGGCTCAAGAATAAGTGATACCGGGATAGTGAGAAAATATTAGAAGAAAGTTGCTCAGTCCGACATCAGCCTTGTATGGCTGAGAAAATCTGTCAGGATGGGCATGCGTTGGGATCGTTCCTAGGACCTTCTGATTGCCAAGTCAATGTTTCACAAACTAAGCCACGGCCACTTGGTGATGATTGTTGGTAAGGTGAGGGCCAGGTTTCTTACTTGAAGGTCCCTTGGCAAGGCAAACCAATATATATATCCCATTGTCTTCCAATTTGTGGAGATTTCGTTCTATGGATAGGAACCTGCAGTTTTAAGTGCACTTCGATTCATTTGTGTTCCGATCGGGAATCGAACACAGAACAATTTCAAGAGAAGAGCAAGCGAATTCACTCATCCACCGGAGAGGCTCGTGGAATTCTGGATATAGGAGAAGCGTTTCCTGTACTGCAACTCTTCCCTCCCCTCACCCCCCGGTCCTTCGTATTTAAAGAAAAACCATTGCACTGAACATTGAAATTCAAATCTTTATTTGATATCTAGTAAGTGCCTGCAGACAACAAGGACCTTCTTTCTTTTCCTTTCAATGTAGACGTCTGCTGTGGCAACCTTTCGTTCTTTCCATTTCGTATTTTTGTAGGTCGAGCCACAAAGATAACGGATCTTCCTACAAGACCGCAATGCATTTACAACACCACCTACGCTCTCGAGAGTCCGTTTGGGTTTCCTGGTTTCAATTCTCAAGATAATGTGATAGAAGAGCACGAAGAGACACAGAGAGCGATGCACTTCAAACGGAATGTAGCTAGGTCGTGAATGGCACCTTTGTTTCAATAATTAGCTTACGTATGATGATTGTTTCTGCAGTTTCAACAGCAGCTGCTGAAAAGGATATTGTCAGCTAGAAAACTTGGGAGTGTACGTACTGTTAGTATCCATGAACAAACAGTTCGTGCACATTTTATTAAATTGCTTTGTGCTCCCGTTTGCTTTTATAAAACTAATGATAGTTTTAATTCAGCTATGGTGTGAGACATGTACTTGTAATTAGTAGACCTAAAAAGAATGGCGCTCCTAAGCCAAAGCAAATAGTGAAACTCTTATATCATTTGCCCTCTTTTAATGTGCTAAGCCTTATAGTATTCTTGCATTGTATGCGTACATGGTGTCGCTAACAAAGACAGATAAAGAGTAAGCTTAATTGACTTTTCAGATTTAATTTTTATAGTTTTATTGCTGTGTGATCGCTGGCTCGAGTAGCGTGCTTACTTCTATCTGCAGATTTGACCAAGACTAATCTTAGTTGAGGTGGTTGGCTTTTCTGTCCCATTAGAATCGAATACCGGTTTTATACTGAATTTATGTTAGTTCATTTTTTTATTTTCAAGAAAAACTCTTTAAAAGGAATTTTTTGTACTTGTGTGTAAGTTCAAGAGATTTCTCAGCCAGTCTTTTGCTTAAATATTAAGATATATGAAATGACCCAAATATTTCTTACAAAATGTATCTCAATCTTTGAATGTTGGTGCGTAAGTCTTTTATGTGTGTGTCGAGTGAGACATATTACGCAAAAGCTAGACTTGCATGTTGATATAATCTCAGTTTTAATATATGTAAGCTGTATGTTAATTTCTTTGTTAAATGTGTATGAAAATATAATTACGTGACATCTTGAGAAACAAAGCGTGTCAGTGTTAGCATCTGTTTCCAAGCGGAATTATATAAATAATGTATATATTCAGGAAATGTTATCCTTGTATTATAATTTATGTTAAAGGAAAATGACGAAACCTTTCTTATGATAATACATGTAATTTTAACTCTCCCCTTATCTCTTTTTGTCTGTGTGTTGTGGTTTAGAGTTCATTTGTTTTATTTTTAAAAGTTTTCTAAAGTTGACAGCGAAAAACCGCTGATATTTGGGTTGAATTTAGTTTTAACTTATAGTGTTTAGGCACCTTAGCTCAGGCTGGGATATGATAGGAGAGAGGAAGTTGAAACCAGCAACCAAGACCTAGTTGCAGGGCAAAAACATCAAGTCATGTTGGCCTGTCTCTGGAATCGATTCGTGGACCTCCTGAATGCGAAGTAAGCTACCGCCGCTCGGTGTATTTGGGCTGAATTCTGGATTATTCTGTATTCGGAATTACAAATTATGTTGTTATGGGAGTTCTATTTTGCGACTTAGCGGTCAAATGTTGGAAGAATTGTAGTTATAACCTCTAATTTCCTGTTTTTTGAAATAATGTTTTGAGGCTCAGTCTTCTTGAATAACTCTGTAGTAGTGTTTGTATTAATTTAAGTATTTTGTGTGCAACTTTTGAAACAATAATCTGCTTATAATCCTACAAATTATTATTGGATTATTACAGACGCAAGCTTATTTTATTTCTTCACGTATCATTTATTCATTTTTGCATGATGAAATGTACAATGTGCATAGTTTCTCTGTCCATAGTATTTGGGGACCGAGTAGAAGGTTTAGTCCATTTTAACAAGATATTAGCAGACAGTCATGGCATTAGGGAGTAGTTGATATCGCATTCAAAAAGTACGAGATTCCTCCGTCCTCACTCAGGTTTCTCCAGAATTGGTTGCTGCTGCTGGGATGGTTCCTTCGTACTATAGCCTCGGCGACTTCATGTCACAAATTAATTTCTCCCAAGATCTGTAAAATCACCAAATTTAGTTTAAGTCTGAAATGGTCTATTTGTTGATTTAGCGTGGAATGACACCTTTATAGGAAAACGTAATGACGTTTGTTCGAAGTATAAGGCTATAATGTGCATAATTTTCTTCGAAGTGGAAATATAACTGAAAGAAAAGTCTTACATGAACAATAATAATTAACCTTACGAAGGTTAGAATGCATACAATAACTTCACACAAAGGTGACGCATCGTGAGTGTTAAACAGATAAACTACATCTACATGTAATAATGAACTTGCTCGTTTACTGGAAGCTAAGGGTTTCCTTTCATTCTGTATTTCCTTCTGCATTCCTTATTTATTGTATTTCCTGTTGCAGCTGCTGGGTGCGTGAGTAGTTGTAAGCACTCGTAGTTCGTGATTTGAGTTGATCATGCATTGTTTTTTTTTTCTCTCTAAATAAGGTTAGAAAGTAAACAATTAATATCATTACTACATAGCGTTAGTATAGATCGCTAAGAGAGAGGGATCATCATGGCAGAGAGAGAGAATAATAGTACAACAAATCTTCGGGCTTTGGAGCAGTTTTGTACATTCAGTTAGCTGAAACAGCTTTCGATGCTGGAACGGTAGGCCAGTGTTACTAATAGATCTCAAACAAATCTACTGTGTCGAGCTAATATTACTGTATACATAGAGGTATTTTTGCTCACTAAACAGAGTATTTAACTATTTGTACAAGTGGGGGAAAGTTACATCTATAACCCTTCTCTTTTCTTTTAAATGTGTTTCCAATTGATTACGTCCTTCAGTTATACAATCACTACTTAACGACTAGTTTTTCTCTTTATTGTTTCGAGTATTATTTCTGTCTCTGCCACTCTTCCACTTTTATTTCTGTACTTCCAGTTGATTTATTTCATTATTTTTCATGCCCACAGTTTACAAATTTCCGTTTCTATTTTTTTTTTCTATCATCGCTTTCACAGCCCACGTTTGGTCGGTATTTTAATACAGTATGCGACATTTATGATATACCGGCGTTTGAACCTATCTTATTAAAGTGGTAGAGTGGGAAAATTCCGTGCGCTGATGCTCGGTATAAGAAAGATAAATTGGCGTTATTTTAACAGTTATACCACTAAGAGCTGATGATATAAATGAAAGAAGTCATGAGCATATAATCTGACCCTCTGGTCCTCAACGAAACTCAACATCTTCGAAATACATGTACCATATTTATGTCGTAAAAAGAAATTGAAGATTTGGAGTCGAGAAAGCGGACAAACTTCAAATACACCCTTAAAGTTAGGCAACCAACATGACTACTAAGTTATTTGGGTTGCAGAATATGTAAGGAAATTTTCAACATTTTTAGAGCTGGAATAATGGTCATTATGTAATGGTGTATAAAGTAATATAAATATATTCAATGTCAAATGACGGAAATGGGGCTGTATCTGGAGATTTATAAATAAATATGATGAGTAGAGAAGCCTTATGTGCTACTGTGCGTTTTCTTGAACGGCAAATGTCGAAGTTTAGGTGCCACATGACTACTACACACCGTATGAAGTTGAGCGGTTTCTTCTCCCACTTCAACCTCCAGAGCCAGTAATTATATAGATTATTTTTTTATACAAGTTCATGCGAGATTCATTTTCTTCTTTGAGTAGAAATAATTAACCGATGTCAGTTCATTTGCTTAATAATCTTTTAACTTTCAGCTTCCAGTGCAGCAGCATAACAAATAGCTAGGTGTTAAAATCTTCAACCATGCGAAACGAAGTACAGTAGTCTTATTTTTTTTTTCTCTCTGTTTGTGTAGGTTGTTTTTAAATATTCTTATGATAATTACGGAAAGTATCCATGACTGCTTTTTGTTCACGTTTTTAACGGACAGAAAGATATTTCTCTACTTAACCGAATGCGGAAGTTAAACATTGTGCAGTGACTTGACAGATATGTTGTATGTAGAAGAGACAAATCCTCTCTGCACCAGTTGTTGCGGTTTCGTTTTTTTTAAGTGATTTTTTTTTTGTTAATTTCTGCTGTTCGAGCGTTGTTAGCCTCTTGTTAAATATTATGCATGCCTTTTCGCTTAGTGCATCCGAGTGCACATTTTTACTTCTGAAGCTTCATTGCCATCTTGCACTCTATGCTGTAAGCTTTACCTAATAAACGAAGGATCACGATGTATATGTGCGTGCATTTATATAACCTCTTATTGTCTGCCGTGTTATCTGTATGGAGCAAAATAATCGTTCTATTAACTTCGTCTGTCATGCGAGAATTTTCATCTTTTTCGCTTGATGTGTTTGAAACCATGTATAAAATTTAAAGAACCAAACAGGTTTAGAAAGAAGACGATATTCAATTGCATGAGAAGACACTGTAGAAGAATTTATAGCTATCTTTTATGTGCATGAGAAGTAAGAAAAAGAGGTTGTGCAACGACGGGGAAGGGGAGGAGGAAGGGACGAAGAACTATATTGGTTGAAAGGTTTATCATTGGCGGTTTACAACAGTAGGCTATTACGTTATCAGTACAAGGCGTATCAGTATCAGTACTATTATTATTTTTCTGTAAAATAAGTAATTCTGGAAAGTAAACGGGAAATGCATCCATTTTTTTAAATGGATTATGTGACTCTTGATCATGGAAGTGATGTTTCCTGCATATCCGTTTCTTATTTTAGTTCAGATTTGAAAGTTGTTCTGAACCTGTCCCAAGTTTTATGAGATAAAGTCCTTCCCTGGGCGGAGGAGATGATTGGGGGAAAATAGCGACCAGGGATGTTCCATGTCAACATTTCTCAGCTTTAGTGAGGATAGCGGCGTGAACAAAGTTCACGGCCTTCCCAGTTTTAATATGTTTATTCCTATTAGTGCTTTAATATGTTTTTATTTCTGCTGATGTAAAATACAAAAGGTTTTAATTGAAAAGTTGATAGATCGAACATTGAGTTTTCCATAGGCTAAGTCATTATTTTTCAGATTAAAATTGAAGCACAGAGCCCCTTGATTTCAGAAATATTGCTGGAAGCAATACCGAATCGTTTCTATGCAAAAGTTTTTTCTTTCTTCCAGTAATCTAGAAGTGTTAAGTTTGTCGTCGTATCCGAGAAGACATTGACAGTGATTCCTATCTGAATGGAATCTCAAGGGTAGTCATTCCGGGGAAACAAAATGAACATTTATAGAAAAGAATATGTATATCTCACACAATTAAAGTATGTTTATAGTGTGAATTACTTAGATCTAAGCAGTTGCAAAATAAAACACACGTTTGGCTTGGCAAGGAATGTACAATAATAGATTGTTAAAGATAATATTAGTGAAAGATTAAATCTACTACGCCTAGTATCGTAACATGATGATAATGATCAATATTATTTATACACACTGACATCAAAACATAGTGTTCCCATTACGAACAAACTAATATTTTTTAATTGAATAAATATTACATTTTTTTTGGAAGATCGTTCTTTTTAATGCTTTTCGGTTGTTTGATTTACCAAATTTGTTTTGTTTCTCTGTTTGCCTGTGTTATTTAGGTCTTACAATATTATTCAGCAAAACTATATTTGCATTTAAGTTCGCTTACTTTGTGAATAAATCTTACCGAAAAGTAATCCTTCTCCAGTGTCATGGCTGAAATTTACAAACAGCAGAGCTTTTAGAAATAGAAGTGTCAGTATACGAGACGCAGACAAAAATAAGTCTCATCTGAAAGATTCCTCTCGCATTATTTTTATTGTCGCGCGATCGTAGCCTCTGTAGGAGTGGCTAACCTGAAAGTAAGATCTTACTTTACCGCACTGAAAGTTGAACTTTCCAAAATTCACAATAACAATATGGAATCAAGTTTTTGCAAGACCAGTTTTGTTTTTACCTACAGAGAGCCCATAATGCAGTTAATAACATGACTGCTTATTTTAATTACAGTAAGTAACACATTTAATGAGCATTGTATCACCTGGTGGATATATTTAACTAATTTTTGAAGTGCAGATGCCAGATTTGACGGTATATAAATTATAACCCGTTACCGTTGACGTTAGTTGAAAAATGACTAAAAGGACATCTAAGCAGTTGTATTGTGTATGTATCTCACATTGTGATGACCGGTTAAGTTCCGCCTTCGAATCAAGGTATTCCGGGTTTTTATACAAAGAGGTTCAGGTGCAAAGTATTCTATATCCACTTGAAAGTATAGGTCCTGTCTTTCGGGTGTTAACATTATCTTCAACCACTCTGTGGCAAGGATCCGTTCACCTTGGTTGTGGCCCTTCATTACAAACCTTCGAACATCTTATGTTTATATATTTTGCACCCTGTTTATTTATTTCCTAAAAGTCCATCGTGACAAAGATTTAAATTTATCGTGCTTCTTTTCTAGGCGAAGTTTCCTCCTCCTCTTTTGGAAGGGTGGTGGTGGTGTCATATTGTGGGATGATTGTGATCAGTCCGCAAACAAGTTCACGAAAGTCCCTGGGAAAGGCAAGCCGATGGTGATGTTTAATTCCCTTCCATCAGATAAAAATGAGCTTAGGGTTCCTAAGGACGTGAAGTAAGTTTTAATTGAATTGAATTTACTTTAAGGTCTTTAGGAATATCAGTTTCAGGCCTTGATAGGATGGGGGAGAGGATGTTGGAAGGTACACGGCCAGGGCCTATTTCTGTAGGTACCTTCCCAGCGTTTGCTTGGTACGACTGAAGAAAAGCTTCAGTCAGAATGGTCGGCTGCTGGGATCGATCCCAGGACCTCCCGAATGTTAAGCCAACGCTGTACCACTGAGCCATAGACGCTCGGTGAAGTAAGCTTAAAGTGAACAGTACATTTAATATGTCTCCACTAGAAATCCAAGCAGGGTCTTGTAATTACAAGCCAGCGTGCGCAAAACCTCTGATTCACCAGAACAACATACGTATTTGAGACTCATTTAAATCTGTTGCGAACTGTATTACATCAATTTTGTTACTTTTAGATATTCTCCGTGAAGGATATCAGTGATTTTATTTTTTCGCTAAATTAGTCCTGTCTATTTGCTAATAACCGGAACGTCCCAAGATATGCGTTTGTGATTAGCAATACTGTGACACTAGATTCTTTCGAGTTACCGGGGACAAACATGGAAATATTTCCGGTCCACTCATACTTGTCATCGCTGTCGAAAGAGACACGTTGCACAATAATGTGTTTAGTACTTCTGTATACTTTTTTACTTCTTGTTAAAGCATTATGTTTTTATGTTTCTTCTTGTATGTTGAGAGGATGGAAGATCTGTCCCCACCTGCTCTCATATATTGTGTAGGTTGACGACGTGACGTCAGCACATTTTTTTCTTTTTGTAATTTTTTTGTGTGCTTTTGTTTCCTTTTATTTATTTTCGAGATAATAAGCGGAAGTTCGAGGGAAGTCAGGAGACAATAGAAAAAACATTGCTGTACTACTGAATGACACGAAGCGAAAGTCAGATGCATAAAAAGACCAGAGACGGAAAGAAATATTGTTTTGCAATGAAACCAGCATTCCAGCACACATTCTTGTAGTACTTAACCAGCCATTGTGAGGCGACAAAAAGAAATATACATTCAACAGTGTTTTGTTTGGATACGTATTTAGATTGCGGGAAAAACCGGTGTATACAGTGACATACCGAGCTTGCTCTTAATATTGTAATCCATTCACTATGACGTGATTATTTCAACATAATAAAGATTAGTATGTTGTTAATTTAAAGCACGTTAATTCATTGTTCTAAATTGTATCAAGTAAAAAGGTACCGGTACTTAATATTGTATGTAAATAATGGTAAAGGAAGCTCTCCACAGAAGGAAAAGCAAGTGTCTTTGTAGCCTACCTAATTCAAAACACTTTCTCTCTTTCCTGATACACAAAAAAGTTTGTTTCTGCAATCAGCAAACAGATGTTGGCATACATCACTCTGAAAATACTGTGTTGTAAAATCTAAATCTACGAATTATAATAAAGGGGTTGTGGAGATGCAATATTAAAGTGCATTCTTCGTTTATTGTAATTTGTTTTGTGGAGAGCACGTTATTTGGTACCCCGTCTTCGTGATCCAGCGGCTTTCTAAAGATAATGCATGTTCGACCCTCTCGTCGGCAATTCTGAGTGGGACTTTAAATGTTAATAGTGCCTTTTACCGGTAATTTCTCAATATATTTTTACCTTATAGATTTATTAGCCAAGTCTAACGGCCTTAGACCATATGTAGTTGCACAGTCCATTTGTAAAAAATAAATAAATGGACAATCAAAATCAACTCGCAGTTTTGATGTGTGTTCCGTTTCTATAAATCACCCAATTGTAAATTCTAATATACATTAACTTATATGTTGAGTAATTTCTTAACTCTATAGCTTTTAAGTACAGAAAGCCGCAGTGGTACTGAGGTTGGTTCTGATCGCGCTGTTTAATTACTGCTCACTTCCTCGCTTCTATTGACAATCTAAGACGAAATACTTTTTTTAATTGGTCAAAGCATTGTTCTATTTGAAGTTCCAAACCACGCTCTTTTCCCTTGTTTCTTTTAGTAGAGGCAGTGTAAACAATGATTGCAGCCTGTATTGTAACTTGAAGTTGTGTATGAACGATAACGGAACTATCTACTCTCGTTCCTGTTAAGTACGACTTTACATTTCGAAACTTCACATTTGTGATGTTTACAGCGCTTTAAGACGATAAACTTTGCTTTAGTCATGAGAAGGAATGACGAAGGTATCAACCAGGGCTTCTATTGAAAGGACCATTTTGGCATTCGTCTGGTTGGACTGATGAAAATTGTCCCCCGCAGTCAAGTCGCTAACATCGTTCGGATTGGCAATGTCCAGACATGCGGATTACTTCGAGCCTCGCTGTCGGTCATTCTGATTGAGGGTTTTTCTCAGCTTCACCAGGCGATTGCCGGGATATTACCTCAGCTGAGGTTCTCTCCGTTGCATTCCTCAATCTTGACGACGGTGGAGTGATCGCCGTGGGACATCACCTCTCAGATATTACTGGCATGAGACCGAAAGTTTTTGTTCAGCGCATATGATTATTTGTAAGTAAAGAAAACTGTGGATACATTTCAGTCCGCGAGCGTGACTTAAACCCGCATCCCGTCTTTATCCTAAGTAAATGGTCGTAACCAGTAGATAATCGGCGCTGGATGGTGATATCTTACGCTATATCAAAGTAATCTTAAATTAACGTAAATTTTAATAAAGTTATATTTACGTCACTAATCATAAATATATTAAGCTATTCGATCCAGTCTTGCTTGTAGCTCTTCTACCTTAACCCTTAAATCTCTCCTCTCCCAACCCGTCTGGTCAGCGTGGGAGCAGTAGACCAACTCCTCTCTTCGGGGAGAGGCCTCATCCACTAGTGGATTGAATATGGCTGTGATTTATTATTTATTATGATATAGTAGTGGATATTTTAGCAGTATTTATGTAAAACAAAACAAAAAATACAGAGATGACTTAACAATGAACAATCTTCACCTAAACACATTACTTCTGGTCTTTGTATCTACACTTTGACTACGGTACATTAACAATTAGGAAGAAATTATTAATAATTTTAATTTATAGCAGTCTTACAACAATTACGAAATTACTGCAAGAAGAAATACCTTGTGTTTTCACACATCTGTCAAGAAAAGTTTTTTTTTTTTTTTAAGTTCTCACCTCAAAACAATTTTCTGTATCAAGTAGTCCTACATCGATTTAATCTCTATTGTGTGAGAGATGGCAATTTCTTTCGTTACATACAGTTGCTTCTCGAACACACTATCCTCGAGAAACGAAGGGATTTTGATGGGAAATGACGTAGCGAGCCGCAGAAAGTGGAAGACAAGAGAGGAAACAAAAGTACAGAGATAGAAGGAGACTGATCCTTAACTGCGTAAATAAACCATATAAAAAGTAGGTTAATACTCCCCCTGTACGTACCTCAGTCCTGCATTTACGAGCTGCTTCAACAACCATGGAAGTAAAAAGAGAAAAAAAACTCGCTCTTGGGTTGGTTCGCCTCAGGGTCTAAGTAGAAAGAAAACTAGAAAATGATGAAACGAGGTCTTGACTTCATGCTGCAGGCAAAAAACGTGATCCAAAGACAATTCGTTAATTTCCAATCAATCTCTCAACAACAATCCTTCTCTCTCTCTCTCTCCCCCTCTCTCTCTTCATTCAAGTAACGAACGGCGTGACTACTTTTCTTCCGAATTGTTATTAACCTTTTATTGAACCATCGGCGGTTATTACATTTTTTTTTCAGTGTGGAATTTCTCTATATTCCTTCTCCTCAGAGTTTCTTCAATGCAGAATGCAAAGCCCCACATACATTACATATTTATTGACATACCACAGTTATTTTGATTTGGCAAACCTGAGACGGAAGAAGACCTCTATAGATGTATCCAGGTACACAGATTGCATAACATTGTCTCTCTATTATTTTTTTTTTTTTTTCGTAGTCGTATCCCACAGGTGCTCCACGGTTTCATATCCGGAGATCAGTGTGACTATTTCATGAGGCAGATTAAAGGTATATAAAAAAAGAGTGAACGATTTAATTATATGGCGAAGGCTAATATTTGCTTCAAAGTATATGTCGTCATATTCAGAACATTGTCAAGGAGCGGACTGGTCCTGCCGGAAACCCGATATGTCCCGGGTAGGTGGTACCCGCCGGCCCTTTTGTCTTGGAAGCATGTTATCCGATAAAGAAGACCACTTAATCCACTTTTGCTGTGTACTATTAGCGTAAGGGTCTCGCCGGCCTAAGCAATTTTGACAAACAGGTCTTGTTATGACCAACATAAAGGCTGAAGGTATGATCTCAGCAGGTTTACTATTAGGACACTCACAAATTGCAAGAAGGGTCCATGTAAAATTTAACGGTAAGTGCTTTTATATATTCACATTCTTTAAAAAGCACTATGTTTGATTAATACTTTGTATTTTAAGACCTAATGAGTACCCTAAGGGCCCTTGCAAGTTCTCTTTTGAGGCCCACTACCAAGACGAGTATTGAAGACTCTTGAAAGGTGTTTTGGGGGCCCTACGTGTCACAATGCCCACTACCCCGAGAACCTGTCGGTTATCAGTGGGTAGGATAGGCCCTTTTTTTATTCCCGAGTGGGGCCTTTGGTTACCAATCCGCCCCTGGTCGACAATAATATCTTTATCACATGTTACCACTCTTCCTGCTAATATAAAAATACAGATCTCTCTGGTGAATAATAGGTATGTAGTGATTAATATTGAGTCATCACCATAGTACATCCTCTTATTGTATGAGAGAAAGAAGAAAGTGGTTTCCAGGTTCTTTATCCTCTCTCTCTCTCTGGTAGGTAGGAAGATTAGCGCACACGTATATATATAATAGAAACACAGATGGCACTTTTGAAGCTTAATGTCAAAGCACTGTCATAAAGGGATATGTTAGTCGGATTTCCGCTCGGTTTTTTACCTTCTTTCTCATTTTTTCTACCCGTTTTGTTGCGGAGCTGGAGAGCTAGCTTCCATTGCTTCGAGTTTTATTTTAGTTTCCTTCTTTTGTCGTTTGTATAAGAGTGGGGGGATTTTTCTTTAAAAAAGGAAAAAAAGAATGAAAAATTGTTTTCAAGACAATGGGGAAGTAAGTAAGCACGGTGATTTCAAAATTTTATTGTCGAAGGGGTATCCCAGTTTTTGTTTTCTTTTCATGTTTTATAGCATACGTATAGCTTAGTCATTGGCAAACTTGACCTTCATATTATGGATACTAGACATGCACGGCGTATCGGTGCATCATTATATTGTTCTCTTTAATAATAAAAATATTGTACAGAATGTAATCAGTGGGGTAGCGAAACAAAACGTCACCCAACCATAACTTCTCCGAACGCAGCCTGTTAATAATTAGTAAACGAGTTCGAAGCTTGTATAAGTGGTGTAAACATGGGATTGATAACTTCGACATAATGTAACAGGACATTGTCTTTATTTGTTTTTTATTTTTGTAGTACTATCAGTCCCGCTATTGGAACACTGTGCTTATTCTTGGATTTAATAATTTCTTACTATAATTTGCCATAATTGCAGTGTCGATCCGCGCTGTTGCCCGGCCATACTATTCTGAAGTTTTTCTAATCGTATTCCTGGATAGCACATTTCTCTTGCTTTACAATAGCATATGCTAATATGTGTTCAGTAGTAAATAGAGTAGATTACATTCACTTGCTTGTTTTCAGGCAACAGTACGAAATTCTTTTATACAGAATCAAGGTTTGGATGGTTTGATAATTACAGTCAAAATTTGTGATTGGTGAGTTTGTGATCGATTGAAGGGTGTCTGGAGGAAACCAGGAATGTCACAAAACAGGTTTATTGGGAAAACAAAGGTTTGATTCGATTATCGCTTAACCTTTTCAGGACGGCAAGGGATTTAAAGAGAATTGTAAGACCACGTTGGCGGCCCTAATAGCCCTCCTAATTGTCACAGTGACATGAACAATACCTCGTTGGAAAGCTTATGGGACACAGATTCCAACGAGGTAACTTTTGTGCTCGCCCGTGCCCAACCCGTAAAATAAGAAAAAAAAATAATCTCACGTGTATGCATGACATTGGGAACAATCACATAAAAAAATGAAAATAATAAATGTATCGTTCATGCCCCTGTGACAATTAGGGGTGTTGCTAGGGCTGCCAACCTGAGGGCAGACCACAGCCCATCCCAAAAAGTACAGGGTGATTCTCGTAAGTACGAGGTTCCGAATTTTTATCTCCCTTGCTATTGCACGTACGCCCTTCATTTTTTTTATATGATTGTTCTTAATGTCTGGCCTCGCAAGCAAGCATATACAGGATATCACTAGTTAGTATATTCATTCATATCTATTGATACGAATTTTTATGCTTTTAGCTCCAGTATGGGTGGGGATTTGCCCCCCAAATGCTGAACTTAAAACACCCAACTTTGCCCCTCCGCCGTGGGTCCCCGATATGGATGAAGCACATCGTTGGAAAGCTTCATTCTTCCTAAAGAGATTGACACCTAAGTCATCTCTCTAGGTTAATTAGGAGCTGAGCTACTGAGGATTGAAGTGCTGGCTCAGCCCTTGAGCGGTTTGTCCTGAAAAGGTATTTAAACGGATCAACAAGTATGTAATCTTCTATGGTCATTTGTGAGCTTTTTCCCTTCGGTCAAGGACAGGTTTGTAGTTCCAATTTTCCCCAATAGAACAAGCTATATACAGCAGAAAATCGCTAGAAATAAAGATGCCCAGTTTCCCCCCGACACCATTCCAACTGTCTCGTGAGAAATCGGTAACTTTTTATCTTGTATACATTGATATAAACATATCCAATTCATCATCAAGTCCACCTGTATAACTGATTGATGAGTCACTGTTTGGTTTGATGATAATGTGTAGATAATATGTGTGTGCGCGTTTACGAACATTTAAACAACTCTGATAACTGTTTAACTCCTGTAGCGTTAAATGTAACCAGAACACACAGAAATGAACCTGTATATATAAATAATCTTCCTCTGATGAGCGCGAATTTCGATCAATGAATCAATCGATGGAAGAGTTTTATTTATTTATTTATTACATAGTCCTTTATGAATATATTTAAGAAGCAATGCCCGATTTGGATAGCTAAAACAATAAATCGCAAACTACCTTATGTATGTTTAAAGCAAGACGCAGTTGTTAATAAAATTTAGAGAGTATGCTGACGTTACATATAAACAAACTAAATTGGGAATTTTGAATTCGAATTCCTCATTCAGGCAACTTTGGCTCAAGCTGGGATAGAGTAAGCAAGAGGATGTTGGAAGAGGTCTGTCAGATCCTGATTTGAATGTACCTTTCCGGCATTTGTATGATGTGACTGAGGAAAACCCTCATTAAAGATGGACGGCCGCCGGGATCGTCTCCAGGACCTTCTGATAGCTAATCTAATGCTCTACTTATCTACGGCCGCTTGGTTTGCGAGTGAGGAGTTTGCAAGGTAAAACCATCACATGGTCTTCATTAATATATCCACTCGATTTTTAGTTCGAATCCAGAGTGGATCGTAAGCGCAATCGTCCTGTTACGTTGACGCACCGTTACGCCCTTTATTGTTGACAAGGGCTAGATGGCAGAACGGCAATAGAAAACCTATTGCTCTTCAAGGAAGACAATTCCGTTCAGTAACAAGGAACACAACGAATGCTGTTACCTCCTAATATATTGTATTATGTCCTCCCCCATACCACTGAATCATACACCCTTATCCGGGTAAGGGAACAGGTACACGTAAAAAGGAGGTTAACCCCTTCATGTTGAGTTCACTGACATTATCCTGACCTTCGGGGAACAAGTAATAATTTCGATGATGAGATAGAGGCGGAAAGACAGAATATTGTGGGGAGGAGGGAGATAATCCCCAGGTGGGAATGAGAAAGAAATAAAGAGTTGCAATTACATTTTTTTTTTTCATTCTTTTCTTTCGCTCTTGTCTGATGCACATCTCTGTTGGGATGTGAGAGCAACCAAGGCATTGATGCGTTTGTAACCTTCACCTTTGGTATAAACCCTCCCACGGCAGCACATTTTGAAGGTCAGATACGTGATTTTTAGGACTGACATACACAACACACACACACGTAAACACGCACGCACGGTTTCCCAGCCTTATCTTCATTTGTTGTTCAGCTATGGAGCTAATTAAAACAAGAAAATATTTTTAATTTCATTGAATGCCTTTAATATTACAAGTCATCTTCAGTCATGTGATATTTGAGTTTCCATGAGATATTTTACCTTGAAAAGATAAATTTTAATGTATATAGATTTGGTGAAAATTATCTGAGGATTTTGTCAAAGTAGCATTTAAAAAGATCGTGTAAAACAACGGTATCTCTACCTCCGTATGTTTCTAATGTATCATTTTTTTGTTTCACAAAATTACAATGCTGCACTTAACACTTCAAACCTAATGACTTCAGACTTACAGAGAAGAAAGAACTTAACCGTTTCAAGAGTTCTATCGGTACCGATTTTTTTAAATTTTCATTGTTGGAAGAGCTTCATTGTTATAGGTTTGGATATTCACAACAATGATCAAGTTCTTTGAACAGAGAATGAAATAAAACGGCACAGATATAATTCTTGAAATGATTGTGAACTTTCTTCTTTGAAAGTTTGATCTCATTAGGCTTGAATTTGTAGAAGCAGCATTGGCACGTGGAACGGAAAAATAATACATTAGAAACATACGGAGGTATGCTGCCATCTAGTGTTACAGATCGTTGCTTTTACACTACCCTTAAGTACACAAGTGTTCATAACTTATCTTTAGAAAGACATGACAGAATCCACATACATACGGTACATCTTGTAGATCTACACATTAACTATACTTCTTGAGAACAGAACTTAATTATTTAAACAAAAATATGCACAAAAAATGTAAGGCAAGTGTGTTGTAATGTAGGGAGCAGCCTGCTATATTCGATATGCTAATCCGACACTCACCTTCTGGAACTGAAGGATCCTTTCTTTCCCCTCTGACCAACCTACGTCCCAGTGATCGGTTTGGGATGTGTTTAAAAATTTCTCTAAAATTTGGTGGCCAGTGAGGCCACCTGAAGAATTTTGTGGTAGCCATTGTAATTACTGGTGACGTCATATAATATATTATGTTTTCTTGACGTTAAACCGAAATTACATGGATGTTACGTAATAATGAACCATCATATTGAAATTAGCCAAGAACTAGGATGAATTAGTATGCAAATAAATAATAATAAAAGCAAAACAGTCCTCCCTTCTATACTTTCCCTGTTTTCCATGTATGACTTCCAAACCTGAACGTGCGGTTTTCCTTTCTTTCCGGTCCAGAACTGGTGGCCAAAATTGGCCACGAGGTGTGTGAATTCAGGTGGTCAAATCTGATGATTGGTGGCCGTGGCGCGCCAATTTTAATACTTTTAAAAACGCTACTTGAGATATTCGAGTCAGCTCCGCCTGCCAGTTCTGATACGGAGTTATCAACCTTTGCCTCTAAAAGATATGGGACTATACCAAAACGTTTTCAAATGCACACATTTCAACTAGTAATTATTAGTAATACGTAACAAGGGTTAAAAGTATTTCCCATGCTTTCTTGTGATTGACATGTTTTCCATGATTCACTTGTATCATAATACATTCAGATTCTTTCTCTTTTTTCTTACTTTCATCACTATACATTCTCCTTCCCAAATTAATTTACCTTTCTTTTTTTAGAAAAAGGAGAATTCCGACTCATTTTCCCACTCTTCTTCTTTTCTTAAGGAGTTTTAAAAGCTGTGGGTATTTTTTTTTCTTTTAATCAGTGGCTTTCAATTTTTATGATATGTCTTTACATTACGTGTCTTTTAGTATTAAGAGAAAACTTGTAATTGAAAAACATTTTATTTCGTTTTAATACCAGACTTCACACAACAAAATTAACAGAGTAACATTGGCTGAATAATACTTTAGCGTCCTTTTATATTGTTAACCTGGAAAGTGCAAGTGCCTAAAGATAGTGTTTTCCTTTACCCGTTATCAGTACTTGAGAACTACCATTGAAGAATTTCTGTCAACGATAGCTGGATTTTGAGTGTTATCAGAGAATGGTGTACTGTGGATAACAAACATAATAAATTCATTTACATCGAATATCATGGAAATAAAACGTATTCAGTATCAAATAAAGTCGAATATAAAAGTTCTTCATTTTCAAATATTGTAAAAATAAAATAATATTGAATCTATTGGAAGTGGTCTGGAAATTTTTAATTTCCTTCGCTTTTTGTACACAAAACTATGTAACTTTAAATTTTTTGTTACTACTTCGATTTCTGTTGCTTAAAAACTGAAAAAATTACCTAAAATATAGCTAAATAATAATAATACTAACGTAAAGTTATCCCCTGTGCGATGTGTATGAACGGTACATGGGAATGTGGAGGTAGGGCAATCAGTCCCACGCTCAACGGCCTTTACCTCCCAGCGTTCCCACGAAGAAATAGTAATATACATATTACAAAATATTATTTTGTGAATGTGTATCTTTTTGCACTGAAGCGTCGTTCGCGACATATTGTTATCAAGAGAATTAATATTCCTTGTATGCATTAAAAGAAAAATCATCAGCCATTACAGCTGAAAAATTCATACCGTAGCATTCATTTTCAGTTAGAGTTAAACACCGGAAGATTCTCTTGAAACCCTACGTGACGTGTTACCTTCTTTCGTGCTGATTTGTCAAAGTATCGTACACAATATACGATGAAATTTTGAAAAGTTTTTGGTCTCGGAAGGAAAAGAAAATGGCGCCAGTGGCAATTGAGTTCTCTCTCTCAAGTTTGATATACTCAATGGTTTGACACACTTGGGACAACGTTCTTGTAGCAATTATAATCATTGGGAATAGAAATTCTTGTCGCCGGCTGC
>JAGDQP010026316.1:0-26039 GCA_022664845.1 Lepisma saccharinum
CTTACACTTTGATTAGAAAATGACCGAATTTTAAGCCTAAAATAAGTTGAACGTTCACGGACAAATCACTTTGGCCAGTTTCAACCCATTTTCAGTTAGCGTTAAGCTATTACAAAGAAAATGTTAAACTTTCAGATGGAGTTAAGGTTATCAATCTTTCCGCTAAAGGGCTTACCCTATATCCACATTTAAGATTTAATACAACAAAACGCTAATTTTCGATTTTTATTTCTCCATCAAGCGAAGTAACATTCATTCATTTCGTGTTTTCACTCTTTACAGTGTGACCTTCAATAATACACTAATGTTTCTGGAATGCTTGAAACTTGTTTACTGGTGGTTATGCAACCTCTAATAGAAAACCCACAATTATTCTCCATATATTTGATTCTATTTGTACTATCGAAATGTCACAGACGAATTATAACTTCATATTGCGTACTCTTTCATTTCCCGCTTATTTGGACCCATCTTTATTTGCAAACATAACCAGGAATCCCTCACTTCCTTTGGATAATCCCTTGCGCCATTGTTCGGGAGTTTTGATTTTTATATTTTTGGATACTATACCTATGATTTCCTGTGTGAAATTCCACACCGCCTGTGTCACGGTCATTCGTATTTGTGCTATAGTGCGTCAAATTTCCGTGCCGCCAAATTTCCCACGCTCATAACTCGGAAAAGACACCGCTTTTGAGGTTTGTGTCCATAAACTTTTTGTTTGTTTTGATGTCTAGGTTAAACTCCCAAACGCTGTCATAGGAAATCTCGAGCAGCCTGTATTTACTATTACTAATACTAGGGCCGAATAGAAACTTTGTTAGCGGTAAATTATTTTACTTCGAAAATATGTTTTCACTTATTTTTATATCAAAGTTTTTGAAGTACATACTTAAAAGCAATCAAGAAATGTCCAGGAACTTTAGTGTGTATATATGCAGGTTTCCAAAGATTGGTTACTTTATGTAAGTATTTTTCATTTCCTTTCCGCAGTCATTATTGAATAAATAGTTTTTTTTTAATGTAACCATTTAATTTTCTTAGAAGCAGTACAGAAAAGCTTTACCTAGCGTTACTTGACGAATGTCTTTGCCTAAGAATATACATATTTCAGCAACTAATATTCGGCCGTATATGCGCAGGGTTCACTTCAGAAGATTTCAATTGATAATA
This sequence comes from Lepisma saccharinum, assembly GCA_022664845.1. Taxonomy (NCBI): domain Eukaryota; kingdom Metazoa; phylum Arthropoda; class Insecta; order Zygentoma; family Lepismatidae; genus Lepisma; species Lepisma saccharinum. Next base: position 1,174 of record JAGDQP010026316.1, read on the forward strand.
ACTTCTTTCCAGGCACCTACACAGACCTTTGGGTCCAAGGTGTGTGGACACGAAATCTACATTAATTAAACATAATTACACCTTAAAGTATACTAATTCTGCCTAAAACTGAATTTCTGGGAGGGGACGGTCTGGACCCCCCTGGACCCACCATTAAATATGTCCGTGCGTCTATCAACATGGTCCATACATACAAAACATGCATGCAATCTAATCCTATTCTTCCTTCCTCCCGCTGAGCCTTGCAGACTGTCAAAACAAACCAATCCTTATGATAAAAAAATACTCTTTTTCTCAGTTCGCCTTCAACATCTGATTCACCTTTACCTTATATTCTTTTTTACATTCTTTTCTTTATTTCACTATGATTCGTGATGTCCTGAAATCTTGCTATGTCAATTTAACTCATTTTTAGCGTCATAGAATGATGAAATTTTGGAAAGCGACGTAAGTCAGGTGACAACACATTACTTTAATATATTTCTATATATTTGTATACTTTTAAAAGCATGTTCTTTTAAAAAAAAGAAAACATGGACTTCTTTATCCTAAAATAAATACTGGTCTCTAATGCTATTGGGTTTGACTGGTTGCAGAACACTTTAGGATTTGGGTCAGAAAACATAGCTTGAGAAAAATTATCCGAACATCAAAATAACAGGAAAAAAATATGTAAATAACATTTTAAATACATACTTTTCTTAAATAATTCGCACTAAACAGTAAAAAATAATTTTGTTTATACATGACTAAAAAGAAAAGGATGGGGCGCCAATTCAATAATTTATAAAGTGACTGTATATGAGAGAGCGCCCCATGCTTTTGTTTTGGCCATGCATAAGCAAAATTATTTTTTACTATTTAGTACAAATGGCTTAAGAAATGTATGTCTTTAAAAACTTTATATATTTAATATTAGATTAGTACTGTACCGGTATTTCTAATATAAATGAAGTTCTCATATTTTCCTAATGTTAGTTCTTATTAAATTAGTATTCAACCAAAGTGCTGTCTGCACCAAATATGATGTTTTGTAGTGGTACCGTCTGCTTTCAGAATTTACAATCAGTTCTTGAGAGGCCCCAGTACACTATAAATAACGTTCAACTGAATATTTTGTAAACCGACCCCAATAACAGGGTTACCAGACTTTTTTTTTTTTTGCCCGTGGAGGACAGTAAAGTTTAAAATTTAGCACAACTGCGGGTTGTTCTCTTCCAATGGAGGACAGCTAAGCTAATATTTGTCTGACGAACAAAAGAATTTCTTACTTTCAAATTTCAGTTTTTACAGGCAAGTTACATAGAATTTTACACTTTTATCGTTTTACTTTTCAACACAGTAATAAAATTTAATGAAAATGGAAAATGGTTAGCAAGTGATGAACCATTTGCTTATTTCGGTAACGAAGACTTTATTAAAATTAAGAATTTGGATTACAGGAGTACGAATATGTCCAATTCGTAACTTTTAACCTGGTCTCCAGGGAATGGAGGACATTCAAAGTATTTAGAGAAGGAGCGAGGACAGTACAAGATGAAAAAAAGGAGAATATATCCTCCAAAAGAAGAACGTCTGTTAACCATGCCAATAATGCTTAACAATACCTATTGGATGCAACTAACCATCATTTCAATGTGTTTGTTTTTATAAGAAATTTGAATACCTGGGTTATGACATCATTCTTTAGGGGCTTTCAAATTTCACGCCTAAATAAAACCATTTCAAAATCTGAAGTAGTTTATTTTCTGGATGTCAATGAATATTACTGGAGTCGCTCTTAAAAATGTTTAGTATTATTCTTAATTTTTCTAGTATTTCTAAAACTTTAGAAAAAAGTGGAGATATGTCTCCAAAAACCTGAGTTTTGTCCAATAGTCCATATTTATTGAAACAAAGTTACATATCTTAGAACGTTGTAGAAGCACTTAAGGTCATACTTTAATGGCCCCATCTTCTCTAAACATGAAACATATACAACAATTATTTTGCAATTTACGTCTTTTGTAACAACGTCTAAATTATGTTTCCATAAATATTGATGATGTATATTCCTCATTTACATTATTGGGTTATCTTGGAGTAAAGTTCGTGCTCGATGTCGTAGACTTACACGCAAATACAACTTCTTTTATTAATGCAATATGTTGATCAAAAGATGTGTGCTTTTTTTAGTACTTTTCCACTGCGTAATTGCTTCAGTTTATCGGTAAAGCAAATCAAAGTGCAACGCTGAAACCAACTCTTCCTTGTATAATAAATACAAGCAGGGTCGAATGGTCATACAGTATCCAGGCAGGGGATTGGATAAAAGAATCCTTGGTGGTAATTGCATCTCTTCTATTTGTAGTTTATTGCGATAGAAATAATAACAATGATATCATTTAATAACCAGAGGCCATGTAAAGGTGACCAGACTTGAATTGAGATACATTCAGAGAAATGTATGTTCGTTGGGAGGGAACTTTATTTTCCAGAAATACATTATTTATATTTTTCTTTTCTTCTTAGGACTTACATCTACTTTAACCTAAGCTGTTACAAATTTCCCCTCCATTGGGTTGGTGGAATCTCCCGTGGAATTCTTTCTCCAGGGCAACCCCTGATTTCATTACGTAAGGTGACTATAAATTTATATATAAACTGGGTAAGGACAATCTAAGGCTGATGGCAGGGAAGTAGTGTTGTTTAGGAAAGTTCTGACAACATACAGATTAGAATTACCTAATAAAATGTATTGAAAAGAACTCATACATTCATGGAAAATAAATGTTAGTTGCGGTTAGAAAAATCATAACTGTATTTAGAACGGTAGCATCTTCAGTTTTTTTTTAATGCTATTTTTTTCTATCAAAAACATAGCGGAAACGAAATTTAAAATTATTATTTTGTGACGTTTAGATACACATCACTTTAAATTTATAATCTTTTTCTTTATTTTTTTATTATGATTTGTTATTGAAATAAGCTAAGCAAAATTTAGGTGAACCCTTGAAAGAGGCAGAATATGCGTTAACATATACGTATTGCAGGAGCTTTCTTATTATTTGCGGCTACTATTTTGGCCAAAACAAGTTACATTAGATGAAACTGGTATGCTTATTAACGGCTTAAATAAAGTAAACTAATTTAACTTTGCCTAACCTAACATTCTCGATCGATAGACGGGTAGAAATGGTAAACTCACCTCCCTGAACTCCGACTAAACTGTGGAGGGAGACAACAGTAGTGGTTCAGATTGTGATCTGTACAAATTGTGTGATTCATTATTATCCTAAAATTTTTTCTTGATTGTTTATTATATTGAATTACGCTCCAAACAGTCTCTTTCTTTCTACTTTGGAATATACTATTTTAACTCGCACCGATACTGGATTGTTAATAGTCATATTGGAACTACGAGTATACTTGAGAAAAACAAATTCCAATGAAATTTCGCATTCCGATAAAGCAGGGGTTTTCAAACTGTGGTACGCGTATCACCTGCTGCACAAGCAAGCTTGCTAAGTTGTACGACATAAAGTTTATAAAGATATTAAACTTAAAATATTAATTGTGATCTGATTTCAAAAGTCCACCAATTATAAGTGTTATTTTTTTATATAAGAGTAACGTCTGTGATAAATACATAATATTACTTTTCATTGAGTTCAGATGTTTATTGGTATCATCTCACTAGATCTTTATTACGTTTTTATTTCTTCCATAAGACACTTTCTTCCTTTTTTTGTTTTCCAGCAAAAGTTCCATTTCAAACTTAAATATAATTTAATGTACAGTAATAGTCTACCGCGAATAAACTTTTAATTAGAAACGATTGGCAACAACAAATAAAGATGCAGTTGGCAATACTGATTCCGCAAAAAAATGATTCAGGTTTATGACGTGGTTTAAGTTATGTAGATTTAGAATTTAGATTTGAGCTATTTAAGCAAAATAACGGCGCTTTTGTTCATGTTTTAAACTTTACTTTTTATAATATTGTTGTTTTATTGCATTGTTCAAGATACTATCCTGCCAATCGCCTGGTGTGACCAAGGGAAACCAATGGAAACCTTAGTTAGCGATTAGAATTTTAAGGTAATATAATCCCGTTTCCATGATAACCGAGATTTCGAAGATCATGAGAGAACGATTCAACCAATCTCTTTAATCCTTATAGTGTTAAAATACGAGATTATCTGCACTTTTCTCAGTTTAAAATATCTTTATTCTCTGGAATTATGTTATTCATATTTCTTTATTATCCCGATCATATTTGTTAGGAATATTCTCAGCATATCTAATGTTTTTGGAACATTCCTGGAATATTGAGATTTAAAGTGTAATATTCTTGAAATATGTTGTGTGGATAGATGTAGATGTACTGATAGTAGTAGCAGTAGTAGGAGGGATGGTAGAAATAGTATTAATGGGAGTAGTTGTAGTAAAATATAGCAGCAGCAGTAGTAGTAACGTAAAGTATATAATATTTCTTACTGTTAGAATATCACTTCACCCCAAGATGCTGGGTACTTCAGGTAGTAAGCAAATGAATGTAGCATTGCAATGGTTTGTAGAAACCATGAAAAGCAGTGAAGAAAGACAAAAATATATATAAAAGAAAATAGAAAAAAGAGATTGATTTAATGAGAAATGCATTACAGATATAAGAGCGAAACTTCGAAGAGAATGTTGAAGAGAGAGACAAAATCCAAAAGTTAGTAACAAGAAATTAGGAAAGAACTAAAAAAAAAGGAATGAATAAAAAAAAATATGTCAGAATGTCAATCAGTTTATTTACAATATCCTAGAGAACCAATGGAGACTGAAGCGGAAGAGAAGAGAAATGCTACCTGCTTTGTGATCCGTGTGCAGTGGTGTCGAACTCGAAATCGTTTGAAGTCGAAAGGGAAATAGAGTTGCAGGTTATATAGACAATAAAAAGAGGAGTTCCTTCTTTGAGTATTCCCCATGAAACATGTAGACCTTTTTCTGATAAATAAATGTCAGTAACAGTTCGTAGATATTATGGACAAAAGCAACGTGTAGAGTGTTTTCTACGTTGAGAGCCCTGTATATTTGTTGACGTCTTCACGAATAATTGATTCAAAAATGTCAGAGAACCAAGTTCACTAGTTGATTGGATTAATAATGTACGTCGAGTAAACGACAGTTTAGTTCCTTGTAGGATGAAAATTACGTCGCAAGATATGTGTTTGTGTGTGCTTTTAGTACATTTGCTATACTGGATCTCAATTTTTAAGGCGAACCTTGTCTTCTTTCCTTTACGACTACACTCAGCTCTAAGGATACGATTTACCGTTAACTTTGTTTATGTCAATGTAATTCCAGCTATTTCTTCTATCCCGTTGTAACTACATTAATTTATAGCCTTTCATTCCTGCATCTTTATTCGTTACTCCTCACAGCAGCAGACGATCTATTTCCTTGTACCTAACGGTTTTTTCGTTTTATATAGAGTTCCACCTACTGGTAATAATACGCTTTTTACAACAAAAATATGTAATAAATTGGTTAAACTACTGTTCTCTTTATCCCGTTGTGCCTTATGCATATCAGAAGGGAAATTACTCTCATAGAAACCTTTATTTGGAATCTGTGTAATTCAAATTCCTTTTTAAGAACAACCCTAACTCCATTTGGTACAGCGTTGGCTTCAAATTCCGAAGACCCTGTCCCAGTGGCTCATCAATATCGGCCGATATCAATAACGGACAATTTTCGATTTCGATCAATGTTTCTTATCCAATATCGGTCAATATTGAATGGCAAGCACTGTTGCCGATATTCCGATATTGATGTCAATCGGTAACGATATTGATCGCTGAGAGGAATTTACTGTTTTAATAAACGTAATTAAAGTCGCCACGGCGTAAGAACTGGTGTGCAATCACAGACAAGCAGCACCAGGCATCCCATCCCTACCATTGGCTTTTTTACACTTGTCTTTTACCATATTCGAACCTGCAATCTTGTGATTTGTGGTCCGTTGTTTAACCACTCTGCCACGGATTCATCCGTGAAGAATAATACGTCAATTATACATTTCGTTATCTCAGACATGGAATGGCAATGACTTTAAGCAAGCAGCAGGTAGAACTTTAATACACGTTCTCTTTGTATACCACTGTCTCATTTCTCAATTACAGAGACAGTCTGGATGAAATACAACACGTTTCTTATTTTCCAGGAATAGCTTTGAATGCCGAAATATTGAGATTATATCTTAAATACTATCATTTATGCTTCCCTATCCCGACATGAGCCAAAGATGCCTAAAGAACATAAGCAAAACTGGAATTTATATTACTTTACTTTCTACTTTATTGTCTATTCACTTACAAGACTATTTTTCACTGACAAGGGATAGTGACAACTGACATGGTGAACCGATGGTGGTTTCCCATTGTTTTCCATAGGATGAAGATTACCTCCTAAGGACGGAACCTACAGTTTAATGTGAGCTCCGAACCACTTATGCCCCACCAGGATCGAACCCGGAACCACTTGATTACAAGACAGTGAATGTTACCACCCACTCACAGGACTTTTCTTGGAAACATAATGCTACCCAGTAAAGAAGATTGTTTAAGTCACTTTTGATATTACTGGTAGCGTTAGGGTATTACCGGTCTTCCAGAATTAGCAATTTCGAGTTTTTGACACACAAGATTTGACTTACGACGAACATAAAGGCAGTTTTGAAGTTATAATCTCAGCAGGGTTATTGTACAGTATAACCCTCACAAATCGCAAGAAGGGCCCATGTAATGTTTAATGGTAAGTGCACATTGCTTTGATACATTAATATTCTTTAAAGACACTACATTTACATAGGATTTTGTATTTTAAGTCCTAATCAGTATCTTAGGGTCCATGGAAGTTCGTCTGAGCTGAGGGGCTCGCTACAATGAAGGTATTGAAGTAGGGCTGTCAAAAATATCGATATACCGAAATCGGTATCTGTATTTTGGAATATCGAAAATTCAGTATCACCCATACACCGAAAATACCCAAATATCGATATACCGACCCCGCAAGCCAAATGACGACCCCGACGGCGGCCCGACCAACTAGTAGTCGGTTAATGGTCCGCGCCAGAGACGTATTTACGGGCTGGGTATGGGGACTCCGGACCCCACAAACTCACAGTTTTATGGGAAAATAGTATAACTTCAAGCGTAATTATACATACTTTTTTTACATACTACATTTCATGCGCAGACACACCATGGACACCCCACAAGCTCTTGGATCAATCCCAAAACCAAATTCTGGGTACGTGCCTGGTCGGCGCGATCCATAAGTGGAGATTGGTCGTTGGGCCGTTTTGCGTGTCGCCGACGGTGTCGTCTGGCCTTCTTTCTGGCCTCCGTCGGGGTCGGCATACAGGTGTAACCCCGCCCGCCAAAGTCGGCTTCTGATCGAGAATTTTCAAAACCCGACGTCAGCCTGCCCGTCGACTCGCTCGTCGGCCGAGCCTCGCCGACCAAGTGCGGACGTCGGCGGGCTTACGTCTCCTGGGTTTCTGGAGGAATACCGAACAATGTCAATATACTTAACAATATCGGAATATTGAAATACTGAATTCCACTTTAATTCTAATATATATATATATATATATTGATAACTTATATAGAGGAAGTGGCACGGCAGAACTGAAACCAGGTAAGTTTTGGTGATCCGCCCTGACCAGTATATGCGTGATCCGATCTAAAACTTGACCCGATTAACCCGGTATGAGAATAATGAGCTCCAGTTTCGTAATTTTCGTGCTCTGGGGGGTAACACCTGCGATCTCGGTCTCCCCTGAAACGCAAGTAAATAATCAAATATTCTTCCTTGTTCTCCGGTTGAGAAGACCTAAATCGGGTCACCGGGTCAGGTCGGGTGCCAAGCATGGACTCGCTCCAAAACTTGACGTATAATCACAATCCGGATCTGAGTTCGGATATTCGGATATCTGGGGCATTGACACATCATCATAGCCTTTCCTAATTCGTACAGGGCGCAAAATTTGTGAACTTAAATTTCATGCAATTTCCTGACTTTTCCTCACCAGATTTTTAAAACATTCCTGACTCTCAGAGTATCCAATTTTATGTTTTTGCAAAATATTTTGTTTTCTTTTACATGCAGCCTCCACCAGCCCCATAGCTGCCCATGTCTCACCTGAGTAGCAAATTTTATGATTTTATTACTTCTTTTACAATAAAATTACTGGAACAAAGTCTTTGCTAAAATATTTTGCCAAGGTACTGGTTAAAATAAGCCAAATTTAATTTTTTTCAGTCATGAACATGTTATGTAAGTCAAGCCAAAGAAAATGTTAAGAACTACAACACACATAAGAATAAATTCTATGAATATAAGCAATAATATTAGACTATTAGAATAATTAAACAATATCACCAGAACGAAAACAGAAGTTTCAACAATATCAACAGATGTTAATTTTGCGACTTTGCGATTTTCTGAGAAAGTTCGTCTTGCTCCGTTTCAGATTTTTCTCTCAACTTCTTTTGCTCATCTTCCAGTTTCTTTATTTCAATCATGATCTTGCTTTATTTACAGAATTATTCTCTTCTGTTTTCTTAGCATTACGCTGTGTTTTCAGATAATCTTTATATAGCCTCCGAGCAGATCTTGCATATATGAGCATTTGCCTTATGATGACAATACTATGGATTCATTTGCAATGGATAACAACATCATGCACTCTCCTCAGTACTATTATTATATGTTCACATTGGATTTTAAAAAGAGCAGAGTTGTTGATAAAGAAACCACCCTCAACTGTAGCATTTCCGTGGGGAAGTATCAAACTCGACTTTACCACTTTCCACAGTGATGAGTTTTGTTGTTGTTGTTTGAAAGAAGGGAAGCATAGAAATCATCGATCCTGTTAATTCCCTGCTTGTCTTGGAGATATGTTCCAAAGCTTTGTGAAAAGGATGTTCTGGCATCTTCACACACATATGAGCCCATGAGGGTAAATTTCCTGACGCAACGGTAGATTTTGTCCTTTTTCCTGACTTGTGATCTCATATTTAATCATTTTCCTGACTTGTCCTGATAAACCTTGAAATTCATGACATTTCCTTACTTTTCCTGATTGTTCTGCTTGTGGGTACCCTGTCGTACGTATTTTGGGGATTTATTCGGCTCGCAACGATAAGTCTTATTTTGGTTTCATTTACTTTCCATTTTGGAGTATTGTGAGGAGAGAGAGGGAAAACAGAATCATAGAAAGAGAGAATAAATACTGAGTTATACATGAATTGCAAGAGTAGTGGCATTAAAACCAGTCCTATAATAGTCTGTTACTAATACATAAATTGGAGTGACAAAAGGAAAACAAATAATCGACAGCACCTGCTTGTCTCTTTAAAAAAAAAACCTCCCCATCGCTAAACGTGACTACTCTTTGCTCTGTGACGTGGTTATCAGTCACTATGTAATAAACATTTCGCTCTTAGAAGGAAAGAAAAAAAAACATGTCCTCCTCTCTTCACTTTTAAGAATGCAGCAAGATAAAAAATACGAAATTCCTTTTCCAGATTATGTAATTTGCTTTCAATAAATAAAGCATATATTTTAGGAAAAAATAAAAGTCGTTTAAAAATGTTCCTATCAACTAACTTTGGACAAAAAACAATAACAATCCACTACACAACTATTTCAAAAAAATATTTTTTTCGAGTTTCAGATACATTGAATTAAATTGGCTTTATTTATGGTAAATTATGGAAAGCCCTGGCCAATACTTTCCCCATGCTCTGCCTGCCTCGTCCCGGCCTCTCTCTCTCTCTCTCTCTCTCTCTCTCTGTCTCTCTCCCTCTCCGGAAGTAGGTCCTGGCCGAATCTTTTCCCCTCCCCTATCCCGGCCTGAACTTGAGATGCCTAAAGGCCATAAATAACATTCAAAAATTCAGTTCTCTCTCTCTCTCTGTCCTCTCTTTCTTTATTTCTTTCTTTGGCTCGGGCCAGCATGAGGTAGGCAGAGGATGGAGAAGGTATTGGCCAGGGTCTTTCATAATTTACCATCGCAGTTTCAGATGCATCATAATAACAAAATCCGAATTCTGGGTCTTTGAAACTGCCACCCAAATCGGCTCGAAGGTCCCGGGTTCGAGTCCCGACAGGGGCATGGGTGTGGATTTTAACAGCTAAAGGCGAAGTCTAAAGTTACTAAACTGGCCCATATAAAAATAAAGTTTACCAAAGTTTTTCATCTCAGAGATTTTAAGCTTCTGGAGAGAAGAGAACTGTAGCATATCTTCCCATGTTAACTTACGAAGTAACTTTACTCCTTCACGCGTTAAATTGACCTTTTTGCTTTCTGATAACCCTTCTCCTTCTTCCATAATAACAAAATATGCGTAATTGGACGTACTGGGGCAGGTTTGAACAAAAAGAGGATGGTAGATTTGAACACCGTAGCAGCTTATGTCCCTACAGCTAAAACTTACTGTTGAGAAGTAAAATTAGTTTGCAACATATCAACAATGTAAAAGCATTTCAATTAGGCTATGTGTAACATTCTAAATAAAATTTGTACGAGTTCAAAGTTTATGCAAACCTAAGGGTTATGCAATCCTCATATCCCCAATAAAAAAACAAGCAAGCAAGTAAGTTCAACATTTATTAACAACTGCGTAGTTTATATCATTTGTATGGCTAGTAAAACTTTAGTTTACTTTCTTCTGCTTCTGTACTTGTATTTAGAAGCATTTACTAAGAAATTAAGTGATCTCGTAATAAAATTAAGGTTGTGTTCAAAGCTGCCCCAGCCATATTCAAATCTACCCCCCCCCCCACCCCACCCCTAGGGTGGCACCTTTGAACTATAGCCACCCAATATTTTTAAACATAGCAAATCGTTTTGCCAACTCAACACTAAACTTACATTTACGCTTTGCTATAATTAATTATTGAATTATTGTGTAGACAGTACTAGAACACGAAAACATTTCGCCTACGCTAAACTATCTGTAACTGCGAAAGTGAAACTAAAGCTGAGGAAGGAACGAATTTTTTTGCGAAGTTGTGGATAATCGTTTTAAAAATCTTGTACGGCAGATATGTCCCAACATTGCCACACGTCTGACGAATGTTATCACATCCGTCACTTTTCTAAGGTAGGAATGGGTAACGTATAGCGAACAGAGCTTTAGGTAGGCACTATCGTTCTACGTACCCTACCAACATTCACCTAATGAAAGAGAGGAAACCTCAGTCAGTATAGCTGCATCGTCTCCCAGTGCTGACCTGAATATTTGTAACTATAAGAAACTACGTGAGCTGGCTGAAGACTCTTTTAAGTGTAATTTTAGTGAAGATATGTACTGTATTTTTTCTCTCAGAAGTAGATTTTGTCCTTCGAATGTTTTTGTGATATTCATTTGTCCTGGGAAATATTACTGGCTAGTTGTCTCATATACATCTAAAAGCTCAACGTTTTCACGGTCACTTGTATTAATTATCTTATTTCGACTTTCAATTTCAATTTCTGATCTCTCTCCCTCCAATGTTTCCTACACATCGGTGCCTATGTATGTCAGGTTTTGAGAAGGACATAAGATTTGATTTATAATGTAATATCTATAGATGTTGATTGCATTGTTATCGAACGCCTAACACGAAATCAGGAAAATGTGTCAAAATATTACGAAAAATATCGTTGCCAACACACACACACAAAAAAAAAAAAAAAGTATTCGAGCTGTTGAGTTTCAAGACTGGCAGAGAAGATGCAAAAATTGCTGATATGTAGTACAGGAAAGGATTTATAGATATCCCGAAAGTCATTAATCAAATGATAAAGTGGTATTGCTTTTACTTTTTAATAACAGTACTAATAAGGGCACAATCTTGAGTTGAAACGGGTCACTTTTCGTGACCCAGCCTGACCCGAACATAGGTGACCCGGTCGGAAACTTGATCCCATTGACCAAATTAACTCGATTGACCCGATCTGGGAAACATAATTTCGAATTTTGACGTACTCCAGCGATAACGTTCCCGGTTTTGATCACCCCTGACAGAAACACTGTTCAAATGCAAGGGAATAATTAATTTGTTCTCCGAGTTATCAGGTCTAAATTGGGTCAGTGACTCAGACCGGGTCTGAAGGCTAGACCAGGTTTAAAACTTGACCCGGTGACACATTTCAGCTCTGGCACTAACTACTCCGTTTTTTTTTGTCATCTAAAATTTACTTTTGCATTTATAAATATGAATAAATTAACGAGTACTACTCGACAGAATTGTCAAGATTTGGAGACATTGCTTTTCAATTCCGTTTCTTATATTCAAAAATGTAAAGGTGACATGAAGTTACTGTAAATAGCATATTGTACGCCTTGCAGATACGAAAGCATTACTTTAGATAAAACAATCATTGGGCGCATTCAACGGACTAAGTTAGCATTAAGCGCTGAGAGAGCACTTGAATCTTATTGGTTTGTCTAGAGATAGCAACCAATACGATTAAAATGATCTCTCAGCGCTTAGTGTTCCCTTAGTCCATTGAATGCGCCCATTATTATTTGAGCTTTAATCCATCAAAGAAAAGAGCAATAGCAATTTGTTTAATTATCTCTCTGCATACATTTGTAATGTGTAAAACAAATAAATTAGAATGGAAATATGATTCAGTAGAACGTAAAGCTAACATGTTCTAAAATGTTACTACACGAAAAAGACAAATAACCTCATTTAATCTTTCTTCAGGGTAGTCGTACACCTAAAAAGCAAGTTTGAGCAAAGCAAAGCAGTGATGTATTAAAATTATAAATTATAATATTTGCGTTTTTTTTCTACTTTATTGCGATGCTCAACCGGTGTGCGCGGCACCATTTAAATAGAAGGGTGTAGTTTGGCACGCGCTGCTTCGCTCTGTTCCGCTTTTTTACTTTTGTTTGTAGTTATCCTAAGAAGGAGTTTTTACTATATTTTCACATAACTCTTCGGAGATATTCCGTGTTCGATGTTCAGGGGGAACACTTGAACGTAATACTTCAAACTCCACATAATTGCAGGGAGCATGACGCGATGAAATGCAATGGAAAACGATACTGGTTTACTTTGTCCAGAAACCTCGGGTCAAAAAGCTGAAGAATTCTATCATCGAACAACAGTGAAACAATCCCGATATGAATGAATGGAGTTCATGTTTAAGATCATAGAATGGATTAATTCACAATGTTGATAATGATCTTCATTAAATAGCAGATAAGGAATACCAAGAACTTAAAACCAAGAAATGAGTTTACCTTAATGCTGGACCAAGAAGTTATCTTCTAATGTGTTTAACCCTTCCTTTTCCTAACCTCTAGCACACAAGAACTGCAATTTCTTCAAGGCATCATTATTTATACATGGTATGATCTCCTTAGCACACATCGATAGTCTCGACCTAAATATCTCCTTTCTTTTTCTCCTTACATTAGTTTTATTTTATTAGTAGATTAGTTTATCAACTGTGAGAAAACGAGTGATAACCGCTACTCGTAAACTTCAGTCACAAAGTAAATAGCTGGAGATCTAAAGGTCGAAGGACAAAAAACATAGTTTTTATATGGATACAAGCTAGTTCGAATTGCTTGGCCTCAGCCTGATAGCAAAGCGACAAGGAAACAAATTCGATATTCAGAGACACACGTGGACTTGTGTTGTCGCGTGATACTTTGTTTCATTCTTCTTACTTTATGTGTACAAAGGGAGCTACAAAGGTCACACGTGTGATAATGACGTGGTCTCTCTCTCTTGAAAAAAAATACCTTTTTCATTTGTGAGACACTTTTAGAAACTAATGACTTCGGCCCGTTTCGATCCAATAACGTGACACAAACATCCATACCTCATCCGGGATTCGAACTCAGAACCTAATGGGAACTGGCCTAACACATTACCGACTGGTTATACCGACGGCTTCCGTGGTCGGTATACCAGAACAGGTTATTCCATAATTGGAAAGAGCAAATCAGTTGGATACATTAGTTTATTACATTTCATAGGTAAGAGTTAGATTGATAACAAATTCAATATGCCATTTCTCATAAAATTGCTGTCTAACTTCATGTATCCAATGATTCCATATCAAAATTCGGCTGTCTCTCTTCACCAAGTGGCATCAGACTCTGATACAGCGAGGTACAATCTCTGACTGAATAGGAATGAAGTTATCCAAACATTATTGTGCACTCGTTTGTATGAGTTGTTTATCTATCTTAGGAGAGAGTTTAAATTTCTGCCTACAGATCTTTTGTTTCCATTCCTTCCAACGCTCGCCAAATATTTTGCAAAAAGATGAAGAAGTTACAAATCTCTAGTTCTTTTGTTATCTAATATAAATGAAAACGTATTGTTAAACTTCAGCTATGTGAGTGGGCGGAGAATCCACGAATTTTCTGGAATCCGTTTAAACTTCCAACTCTGGCTTCACTACGTGCAGTGAACAAGTAGGAAATTTTACCTTTACTGATATTTTAATGGTTTCAAAATCTATAGCAAATAACTAATATTTTTAGGTGATAATAACTAACTAATGTAGAAGGTTACATATAAAAATTATAACATAAATTGGTATTTTGACTATTTAAAGAATGAGACACACTGATAGCACAAACACATGTATTTTTTTTCTCGATTGATACATGGTACGTACATTCTTCAAAACGCTTACTCACTAAAACTGTTTGGCATTATGCCCCCTGGGAACTTGTGTTATGTTGGTTATTATTTTACTCACAATTTTAGGAAGAATGATTCCCACAGCGATAGCTCACAATTTGCGCTCCCTCATACTCAACAAATCTTTCGCTTACCTCTACATTTTTTCCCTCGTGATGTAGAACGGTTAAAATCCTGAAAACCTACCCCATTATCATAAAAGTAATCAATCCTCTTCGCCTCAGTTAATGTGCTTAGTTTCTCAGACAAAAAGAGGCCTCAGCGTGAGGAAATTGATTGAACAAACGAGTGATGTCCAATACATTTTATATTCATTCTATTTAAAAAATAGCTTTTGAAGTTATTCATTTATCAACTATTGATAACCTTTGGAAAGAAAATAATTAAACAGAAGATAAGATTTCTTCGGCGATCTTGGCGCTCCCTTCAGTTTTTTGTTCCGTATAATGGTGGTACCTTCCCAGATCTGGGCATGATTGAATTCCACAATCAGGAGAATTCCACTCAGGACACAATTCTGAAAACTAGTTAAATATTTTAAGGAGTTTTATCAGAATTTCAGTACTTTCTTTCTTGTATTAGGTGTTTGAAAATCTTCCTGGGTGTAACCATTTTGTAGTTACCCCTTTCACCAGTAAGTAGTAGTATTTCTTTAAGTACTGAACTACTATTTTAAAGAATATTTTTTTTATTTAAAATAAGTGATTATAAAAAACTATTTGTCACATATAATTTTCTTACTTTTATTCGTCAGTTGATTTGAGATTTTTCAATTCAATTTCTATTTATGTTTCACTGAAAGGTTAATAAACCTTCTTTCTATCTTCTATTAAAGTTATAGTTACTAATTGCATTTTTTTTTAACTAGACATATTTTATTATATTGATTTTGACTACTCTCATGACGTTCCTGTCAAGTTCTATTTTTCATTTATTCTTCTCTTTTGTCTTGGCTTTAGTTAAACCTATTTGTTAAATCTATATATCATTATTTTTTAAGTAACTGTATAAATATGGTCATGGTCCAACTCTCAAAATTATCCAACCCGGTATTGATAAGTACGTTGCCAAATGTCATATCTTGGATGAATGGGTAGAAATACCCGAGAAAATGTTTGAAGTGGAAAGGGGGGGGGGGGTTGAAGAGTCTACATAGATATTGCAACGAGTAATTGTTCAGTTTGCAATATAAGGAGGGAAGAAACAGAGACGTTTGTCAAAATAGAAAGTGTATTTTCTTTATCAATAACAAGGAAGAGGTGGAAAAACATGATTTTAAGAAAATTACTAATTTTTACCTGTCAGGTTTCTTATCTGAGGAGACCATGAATTGTAGAAACGAGCTATACTGTTTACTTTCTACAACTACACAACGGTGGTTATATCTTAGATTGGGATATCAGTCAAGAGGATTCGCTCCAACCTCATCACGTCCATCAAACATTATAATGTAACCTAACTACCTCTATACATAAAAAGAGGTTTACGGATTTAATTGATATACAGTCCAATTACTAATTGAAGCGTATGAGCGAACAAACGTCTAAGAGACATTTTCAAACAATAAAAATTACGAGTACATTTTTATATATAACAGGAAAAATATGAGGCAAAAAATATTCAAACTTTGCACAAAAGCACACTTTAGTCTAACATGTCTTCGTGCAAAGTATGAATATTTTATGCCTCATATGTTTCCTGTTATATATAAAAATGTACTCGAAATTTTTGTATTTAAAAATGTCACTTAGATATATGTTCGCACATACGCTTGAACTGTTCAGAATGCATATTCTCTTCACTTTAAAAATAAACTGAGTGCGCTTTTTAATGAGCAAACCATAAAAATATCACTCATTCACTGAAACGTAGCGGTTAAAACTTTCAGATTTCTCCTGATAAAACTAAGAACCAATCTGAAAAGCTTTCATAAAGAAGGCCATATCTTGGTTGATATTTTTATTTACTTGATAAAATTTGATATGGCCCTATCCTGATATTACATAGTTATTCTTATTTATATGTTAATTGAAGTTTCACGAGGAGGACACTAGATGTCATTACTTTTCTAGTGTAAAACTGAAGTGAGCAACTTTTTTGTATATGGAAAATTTGTTGGTTTAATGATGTTATCAAAAGCAGATGATTTTATTTCTTTAAAAGGTTATTTGTTTCAGAAAGAAAATTAATTTTATAAGCAAGTTATTATCTTATAAACTAATATGTATGTCAGATGTATAATCACATTATGAATATATATAGCTGATGTCGGGAACAGCATCTAGAGGTAGAGAGGTAGAGAGAGGTGTAGAGTTATTCTTTATATTTTTAATCCTCTGTTGAAATAAATATATTTTGAATTGTCGCCTTTCGTTTAGCTTGTGATAGTTAGACGTAGTGGAGAGCTTGGCTTTGGTCCTTGAATGTTGCTGAGAAGCACTGACAGGATCAGAGCTTGGTTTTCTATCTTCAGGTGTACGTCCCACTACGTGGAGTAGCTTTGGGGCACGCCTTAGCATTAGGTATCGTCTTCTCTACATCCAGGAACCAGAACATTGACCCTGATCAAGAATTTCATTAATCTACCGCACAGCGACAACGACGGAGCTAGCTACAAGGAGCAAATTATATAGAAGTAACGCTAGACCACACGAAAGGAGGCGAGTCACGTTACAAGTTGTAATAAATTAATTGACCTGAGCCTTAGATGCTTAAAGGACATAAATAAATTCACCATAAAATGTAAGAAATTAGTTTCGGACAAGGAATATTTTCAGAAAAAAATACGAAGTACAATCATTAATGTTCGAGAAGATTGCTGTAGACCTATTATTTATGACCTAGTATGCTAAATTAATAAATTTATATTTGAGTAGTCCATTTACAAACCAGTTATTTCGAGTCTGCCGTTTATTTGTCGGATATTAGAGAAACCAGTTTTGCAATTTTGCACTTGGGAGAATTTTGTCCTATTGTTATTGATAATTTCAGCGTGAATGAAGGCATATTACTATTTATAGTTGAACCACAATTTGGCCCTACTTTTATTATGCTTCTAACCTGGATTACCAATTTGATCATAGTAATACTCTTAACACCGACATTTTGAAGATTCATAATTTATCCTTAAATTTAGAAAATATTTTTTATCGGTCAATTTACATGCCTATGTATAACCACAATCTCTAGACGTTTTAATTCGCCTTTAGCATTTTTGTTGTATGTATTTAAAAGTACAGGTTGCCACGGCTTAAGTCTATGGCAAATTTGAAAGATGTTGTCCTTTAGCAAGTATTCTCTAAATGAAATGGATGACAAATGGAGTGGGAGACCGTAGTCTAGGTATTGACTTCCTCAGCTTTAAGACTTGCGTTATCTTGGGTTCTCAGTAATTGAGATTGAAGATTATATTTGTGTAATCTCCTTATACCAGTACTTTGGTGTCACCAACATTTTCTGCCGTAACCTAACTCTATGGTTTACGGAACTCACACGTTCTACGCCGCAGTAACAAACCTTCGCAATTCTATTATATTTTGGGCAAGATCAAACAAGTTTTATCACGAACACCTAGCTCTCGAAGAAGTCTTGCAACATTACTCTGTCAACGATGTCTTGCAACATTACTCTGTCAACGAAGATCAAAGTTTACCAAAATTTTCCGAGGGTTGTACTCCAACTTTAGCAAGCATAAAATATAACCCTAGGGCATGAACGTCTTTACATTGAGTGTCAAAGAATTATGTTGTTGCCACCTGTTGATTCGTACATCTGAGGCTGCCATTAACTATTCAGAGCTTTGTTATTGAAACAAAAAAATTTGAATTATCGATTCATTTCTGGCTATTTTTAAAATTACTTCTCATCAAAGATGAAAAAAGTAGGAAACTTGTTGATAAAATTAGTTGTTATTCTACGTTCTGATTAATTTAAGTAAAAAAAAAAGATTAGTTTAATCCAAAGTACTAAACGTAGAAAACGTGTTCTAAGATGATCAATTAAAACGCGACATTATTCATTGGTGAAACGGTCTCTTACTGTGCATTTTCAATCTTCATTATTTTCTTTCCCTTTCAGGCAAGAAAATGGTTAACCGTTAATCATAAGTCTGCTATGATTATATAATGAAAACTAGTTTACCGTTTTTCGTTGTGAGAAAATAACTTCGGGAAAATTCATTTAGCTGTACTTCCCTGTTCCTACGCCGCACACTGGGACGAGAATCCAAAAGACACGGCGAGCTTAATATTGTCTGAACGCTGAGGATCTGTTTTTATCTTGCTCCGGGGGCTTATAGATGAACTACCTGTTTTACATTCGCATAGTATACAGGATATAGCATCTTTCATTTTGACCAAAGCGCTAATAAACCCAGGTATTTTACGGGTTGCTCATATCACCTGCGATTTTGTATATGCTAAGCTGTAGTGAGGTAAATGAAATGAATTAATGAGGTTTCCCCGCATACAAACCAAAGACTGTTTGATGAAGTCAAAAATAGATTGCTTGTGTTAGAAACAAACGTAATTTTTAAGCATTGTATAAAATAAACTATCAATACTATTAATAAAACACAAGAAAAAACGCGGTTTGAACCAAAGATGCCAAAAGGCCATAAAATAAATGCAAATTCAAATTCAACAAGTAATCACGCTAAAACCAACGTAACCAAAAAGGCGGAATTAAACTATAGAAATGCGAAAAACACAAAGACTGGCATAATTACCTTTTGCACATTCTACAGTAATATTTCATGTACGCAGTGCGCATAAAATATTAGATGCGTTAGTATAGATCGTAAAAAAACTTTCTAATTTGTTCACTAGATATCAGGGTTAATCAGGAGTGATATCATCTCTTCTGAAAGACTTCAACCCCTTTCTGGAGGTAAGCGTCTCATGGAAAATCTTATAGGATCTTTTGCACTTCACAAGTCTTGCAAGAGCGTGTGGCCCCTTTCCAGACCAGCCCCATGTCCCTGATCTATCGCTTCTACACACCAACGCCCAACTCCATCTTCTCCCACTACACCGTTAGAGAATATAGAGACTGGAATATTATCGGGCTAGTGCGCATGCGCAACACTCTTGCAAGTGATACTGCACATGAACTGTGTAAATAAACCTTCGAAATAAATATCTAGAACCAGCTATTGTGGTTTCTGGTAGGTTATGAAGATGTAGCGCGATTAATGTTTATAAAACTTAACGAGACGTCATATTTTAATGTAAACATTGTCAACTTTAATTTTAGGATCTTGTCTATTCTTACGTTACAATTTAAGATGAAGTATAGTTGCTTTAAGGGATCTATTGAATTATATTGAATTCTACTCAAGAAATTATACTAATTATGTATTTATGGATTGAACAGGACTTCAGGAGAGTTTGGCAATATTTAGTGCAATGATCATACGTAATTATATATGGAAATGCCAAAGATGAGACCTACAACAAATGGTTACTAGAGTAAATAAGATGTTTCTACCATATGTGCTATTAAGATTGCTATGTCCAATTACTCATTAAAGAGTTCTAAATAAACTTGATTAATGAAGATTTTATCTGTAGAAAAAATATCACGTAGGAGCCAACTTCAGTATACGCACTTCTAAGATCATTCATATGCTCGGTCACTTACTTAACTACTAATATCTATTGAATCCTCAATCTGTCTCTCGTATACCCACACTAAACCATATATAGGCTTTATATATATCTATATAATACAAAAAGATAGTAGTTACATGATTAAGACGTCGGTTTATGGAGTAGCCGATCCGGGTTTAGAACTCGGCGGAGTGAAGTTTTTTTATTTTTATTTCAAAACAAATTTTTTGCTCAAACCTATTAATATATTCAAGGCTTAGGTTAAGTTAAAAAGTCAAGCTGGGTTCTTTTATTTATACGCGATGGAACATAGTTTTTCTTTTATTTCGCCGCAACGTTCATAGATGGCTCTGCAGCAAAGATAAATTATTACATGTTGTAGTCGGACGTCTACACCGTTACTACTGCGAATCAGCCATTCCCTTCTTTGCCATCTTTAATTCGTAAAAGGTACATGCAGGTATTATACAGAATCACTGCCAATTTTATTCGTGCGTTAAGCCTTTTCTCACTTTTGTGGAGAGTTTACGCAGAAGGTTGGAGCTAGTGGCAGCTAAACATTCGAAGTGCTGAAAGTAAAAAATCAGAACTTGGCCTCGCTTGGCTGTTTTTCTCTGTCTCAGTGAAATTGACAAAATCATTCTCTTTCAACTACACTAAAGCTTGTTTCAACTATAGGTAAACCACCCAACTAAACAAATTTTATATGTATAACAACTTATTTGCAGCAATGGTAGCTGGAGACAGAAAATGTACAAAAATGCAATCCAAAATTTGTTTAAAAAACGGGTAAATCGGAGCGCACTAATGGTTATGCATTCTAAGATCACAAACGCAGTAGATTAATGTCCATTAGAAAAAACTTTGGTAAATTTTATTTTATATGGGCCAGTCTAGTAACTTTAGACTTCGGCCCGTCACGATTAGCCTTTAGCTGTTAAAATCCACACCCATGCATGCCTCTGCTGGGACTCGAACCCGGGACCTTCGAGCCGATGGCCTACCGCCGCAAACCGCTCCTCCACCCGGCCGGTTAATGTCCATTAAACATTTAACTACAGCTTAGATGGCTTCCCAGTGTATTTCTTAAATTTGAATTTTGGAATTTTGTCCCAGTTATTTGGGTTTCGTTCCACTGTGCGCCGGTGGTCATGATTTTTAAGCACCCGTCGTCGACCACTGCGCTATGGTGGGTGGTAATGCTCATCAAGAGGTATTCCCATACAAACGTGATATTTCAGATTGAGAAATGTTGAATGCTCTTCAACTTCAAAAAAAAATACGTGATACTATTCGTCTGGTACTCACTATCACTCTCCGTTCAAGCTCCAATAATTAATATCTCCTTGCTAGTGTCAGATACTCAGATGTTTAGTGTCACCCACGAGATAGTACCTCGCAACTGATCGATGTTTCAGCATTGGACGAGGGCATCACATGACTGTGCGTCCATTTCAAACTTTATATGTATTTGGCATTTAAGTGTATATTTTTTATTTAATTTATAAAATCTGATTAACGCTGGGAACTTGAAATAGATGAAAATAAAGATACATTATGTAAAAATGTAAATAATATGAAATTTACTCAGAATATGCTGAAAAAATGCTGGAAGAAATAGACAATTAATGTGGCAGTAACGTTATGTACACAACCCTCAGATTACAAGGCAAATATTTTGTATGCGTGATATATATAAACTTTTCTATGACTAATGCATCGTTTCGCGTTGGAGCAAGAGACTACCGAAATGTAACGAATTAAATGTAGTTCATTTCTGACTTGGAAATGTCACGTCCAAGTTACAGCAAAACCCAGCGACGCTTCACGTGATCTCTGTACCAGACATCATACCACAATATAATTACTTAGTGAACCATTACCCAGTGGAAACCACAATCCCACGCACTTGCGAGGCTGGGGGTAGAATGGAGTTCACAATCAACATCAAAGGTAAGCTTCAGTTCATGACTAAATCACATTCCAGTACCACAAAACAGGTCTATCATTGTATGTGAGTTTAACAGAGAAAATCACATCTAAGTTGTGCTCTTGAGGTACCGAAATGTGAACATTCACCTACCTTTTTTTATATTATTACTAATTGTCATTTAATTAGTATTTCTGAATGTATTATTATTATTAGGGTGGGCTGAAAAATCTGTTTTCGAGATCTAAAAACGCCATACTAACGTGTAAAAAATCAGTTTCCTAAGTTTATATCTTCAGTCTGCGGAACAACTTCAGTTTCAAATTTTAGGACAAAATTTGACATTTTCGGTGATGATTTAAACTTATATTCTCATTACTTAATATTTTGTTTGAACATTAGGAATGTCATTGAACAACAATTCAAGCGTATATAATGTACTGAAATCGAAAAAAACTTCCTTTACACTTCAATTACACGTTCATTTTGGGAATAAAAAAACACAGATTTACAGCTCTCAATTTGCTTCCAGAGAAACCATCTTGTACTTATCACGTGAAGGTACAGCAATGTGATTGTCACCCGTGTCCATCCAATCACCTTACTATTAATGTTGAGTCGTACAACCTCTGACAATAAAGTTCGGTGCATGCAGTCACTGCGCTCGGCTTGGCAACACTGGCGGAACATGCCACTGTGCACACATAGCGACAGTGACAGGCCAGGGTTTTTTAGTTGTGTCTCAACAGTGTTCCGTGATGCAAGCGTTTTACCAGTTGCCTGTGCTCAAGTACGGTTCCAGCGGATGAAGATTAATAAAATCTTTTGAAATGAATTGTTGCAGAGGATGAGACCTGGTGTGAGATACGATCTTGAATCGAAACGCCAAAGTATCGAAACGGCGTTCTCCTGCATCACCCCACCGGAAGAAGATCGAGATGAAAAAATCACACATCAAGACAATGATCAGTGATGATTGTATTATCCACAAGGAATTCCTACAGGAGGGAAGAACCTTGAGTGATGTTAGGTATGTTAAAATTCTGGGACGTTTCGTGAAACCTCTACAACGGGTACGACCCTAGTACTCGAAACAAGGTTAATGGTTTCTCGTACACGTCAATGATAGACCTCACACAGCCAGTACCGTCCGACAGTTCCTGGCTAAAATAGGTGGTTCAAATTGACCATAAACCATACTCGACAGATCTGAATACTCCAGATTTCATTCTCATCTTGTGCCTCAAATCGCTTTGAAAGGTACTATATTTGAGGATATTTCGGACATCCAACGGAACGCGACGAGAGTCATGAACACCACCTCGAAAGAAAACTTTTCTAAAAGTTTTTTCAGGACATATAAAGCCGTTCTCAACGGTGTATAGCCATGGGAAGGGACTACTTCGAAGGACAGTAAGGTAGGTTTCATTTGGAATTCGTCTACTTGCAATATTCAGGAGCATTCACCGCACTTTATTGTCAGAGGCAAAAGCGCCGATTCCGGGGGCGCTTTGGGGACCCCCCAAAGTTGAAGTGGACCCCCCTAATGGGGGGCCAAATGATATGGTAAAGTCGGTTCTCCTATTTCTACAGTACATGATCATGCGTCTTCCTTTTCTTCTAAGTTTATCTCCCTTTGGCAAATCTATTTCTTTGATAAATTTATCGCTAAACTCGTGTGTTACAGTACTTATATAAATTACATCAGTCAAAATATTATTTTCGTTCATTAGTCATTAAATAGAAGAGTGAAATTCTGTGTATTCTTCACGTACGTGTCCAAAAATATTGTGGTAGAAAATGACGTTAAACCTATGTATTTATTGTGTGATAATTTAAGAAAATCAAGCATGAGTAAATTTGACCCAATCTTGGCGTTTTGTGTAACTACTTTTAAATGACATTTTATATTAAAATAACAAGTTGTTGTTCGTTCTAATGATCACACGTCTCTTTCCAAACGACCTACATTTTATAATTTCTCAATCAAGGAGCGAAGAAACGAGGACGATGCTGCTTGTGTAATGGTAAAGACAAGTACTGTGAGCAATGCAATCGCTTCATTTGCAAAAATCACAATACAACAGATACGGTGTGCTTTACATGTGAGAGTGAGAAAGTAAGATAGTTTGATTCTGGTTATTTTATATGTAATACTTTATATGTGTAAGTAAATAAAATACTCATGGTACCTTCATTCTTATGATGCAGCTATGAAATGGTTACAAGGTTAATATGATGTATTAATTTTTCTGCACTTTTCATTATTTTGTAGTATCTACTTGAAAAAATAAAACACAATAAATAAATAAAATATAATGCAATAAATACAATACAATGAATACTCCCATACTTTAAAATACCTTGATTTTGAACAAGTACTTGATTTAATACGAGAAATATACATGGGTCGAAAATGACTCATCTTGGCGTTCCGTGAGATGAAATCATCTTGGCGTTCCAAGGGTTAAGGATCATTCATCGTGATTTTGTCATATACAAACATAACTTGAGAAAAATAAAAAAATATACAAGAAAAGTAAGCGACAAAAAGAATTCACACAAAAGTAGGAGTAGACTTGCACAAGGAAATATATCCGTCAAACTGCTGTTTCTATGCAGTTATT